>SKCR01007847.1:0-240536 GCA_019454045.1 Zanthoxylum bungeanum | reverse complement strand
TGACATTCCCATGTTAACTTCGGTGAAAGCTTGGCTTTCATTAAAATTCTCTAAGAAAGATCTGGGAGAAGCAGCCTTTATTCTAGGAATAAAGATCTACAGGGATAGATCTAGAAAGCTGCTTGGACTCTCTCAAGTACGTACATTGACAAAGTGTTGAAAAGATTCAACATGGATCAGTCCAAGAGGGGACTGTTACCAGTGTCACATGGCATCTCTCTATCTAAGGAAATGTGTCCTAAAACTCAAGATGAGAGAAATAGCATGAGTCGGATACCGTTCGCCTCGGCAGTCGGATCGATCATGTTTGCCATGATATGTACTCGACCTGATGTCTCGTATGCTTTGAGCATGTGTAGTCGCTATCAGGCCGATCCAGGTGATGGTCACTGGATGGCAGTTAAGAACATCCTTAAGTATCTTAGACGAACTAAGGATGCTTCTTGATTTATGGAGATGGAGAACTTGAGGTAACTGGGTATACCGATGCAGTTTCCAAACCAAACGATAAAGACGACTCTAAGTCGCAATCCGGGTACATATTTTGTTTGAACAACGAGCAGTATTCCAAACAAGAGACTGTTGCCGATTCAACAACAGAAGCGGAGTATATTGCTGCATCTGAAGCAGCAAAAGAGGCAGTTTGGATCCGTAAATTCCTAATTGGATTAGGAGTAGTTTCGTTATAGCTGAGCCCGTTCCATTATTGTTGTGACAATAACGGGGCTATAGCACAGGCTAAGGAACCACGGTCTCATCAACGATCCAAGCATGTTCTTCGACGTTTCCATCTGATTCGTGAGATCATACATCGTGGCGATGTGAAGATTGAGAAGGTCGCATCAGATGACAACATTGCAGACCTGCTGACGAAAGCTATTTCACAGCAAAAGTTTGAGAAGCACATACATAGTTCAGGTGTTAGACGCTTGAGTGACTGGCTATAGGCCAAGTGGGAGATTGTTAGACAATTATGACCCATAGCGTCACTGTTTTGTAAAAGACATTGTGTTTTGTACAAAATTGACTATGTAATATTGAAATTGCCTTTTATCATTTCGTAATTTATTTACTATGATATATAAATGGTAAAAGTCCATATGATTAGTTCCGGATTGAGATGATATGAGACAGTATCAATCCATAAAGGTTTAATCATTAAATATCCCTAGTCGTAGTATTATCGAGATGGACATCGATAATGCGGAATAGACTAGTATTGCACTTGTGCGCGTTGTGAGGGCATAACGGCACAGTTCTCATATGTTTAAGTATAGGATACTTATGCAAGTGCAATAGGAGGTTGTGTTTTAAACCGATGGTACGGAAAACAGCTTCGCTCTGGATAGACCCCGCGGAATCCCAATGGTAGTATGTATATGTGTCTATGGGAGTCCGCGTCAGGGTAGATGTATTTGGTCTTAACCTGAGACTTACATCGCTAATACTTGCGACAATCGGTAAACTTTGGTTTTGGTCATCCAGGACTTTAACAGGTTATGTGTACGCCTCTATTGGGTTTATCGAGAATCGTAGTGTATTGGATGTGATGTCAAGACGGAAGTTTCACACTCCAGACATATGGAGATGATGATCACGCAGGGATTCATAACTCGTTCTCTATGTGTGTTGCAACCATCGGGATAATGTGACAAGGTCATGATTATCCGATTCAAAGAGACTAGTTGTTTGATATCCGATATATGCTTCGTACGGGGCAGACACTATTCCAGCCCCAGGCCTAGCACGTGACATCAGATACTGGATCGTAATACGAGATACTAGGTATTCTACGTCTGACATAGATTATATATTCCAGTAAGAATATTTCTGGAGAATTGGGTAGGCACGGTGCTTTGCTAGAAGCCAACCATGTCTTGTAAATCGGTAAGCACGTAGTACAAGGTACTCGCTTTATCGGATAGTCCGATAACCGGATTTACTGCCAACATATCCAGAGATCTCTTGGGTCGCTTCCCAAGGATTCACCGATGACTGTTGACTTAAATTGGAATTAATCTGGGATTAATTAAGAGAGAGAAAATTAATCTGGGATTAATATGGGCTTTGTTTAATCTGGGATTAAAAGTGTACAGTGGCGAAAGAACGCGATTAATTTGGAATTAATCGGTAAAAAAAATTTAATAGTTAAATTTGATTTTTCTATTTAATTTATTCGAACGGGCTAAAATTAATATATCAGATATATTAAAATGGATTGGATTTCATTACGAGATTAAAGTCGGACTTTAATGCGAACGAACGAATTAATTTAGAATTAATTCATGAACGACGTTCGATATATATTTGCGAGGCATCGTCATTTAATTAAATTGGATTTAATTATTTAACGACGAAGGATCGTTTAATTGGATTAAACGGAACCGAGCCGCGACAAATGCCCGTAGAGATATTTGAATTTCGGATTCAAATATTTGGAGCCAAAAGTGTGGTAGGTGTTCCCACCACACAACCACCTTGTTTTGCCTTTATGAAAACCATTTACCAATCTCTACCTTGTATTGGGTAAAAGGTGAAATGGTTTCACTTTTTGGTAAATAACAAAAAGGGCATTTTATTTGTTGTAACACTTGACACAAACCAAAAACACAAAAACCCTAAGGAATTAAGCTTGGCCGAATTCCTCTCCTCTCCTCTCTTTGATTTGATTTTCAAATCATCAAAAGCTAGCACTTTGGAAGTGAACAAAGGTGATAGGGAAACTCCTCAATAGCTTGGAATCATCTTAAAGCTTGGAATCATCCTAAAGCTTGGATCTTGGAGATCTTGGATCTCAAAATTTTTAAAGGCTATACACTCATTGTAAGTATATTCTGCACCTTATAATGATCAACTCTTTTATTATGCATGCTTATTAGATCCTTATATTGTTCTTGGAACACTAACAACCCGCCACTGAACTTTTAGCCCTCGTTCATAGTGACGTATGTGGGCCCATGTCTAGCCAGGCTAGAGGTGGATATGAATACTTCATAACCTTACGGATGATGCATCGCGTTATGGTTATGTGTATCTTAAGAGACACAAGTGGAAAACTTTTGATAAATTCAAAGAGTTTCGACATGAAGTTGAAAAACAGACCTGCTAGAGTATCAAGGCATTACTGTCGGACCGTGGTGGCGAATACTTAAGCAATGAGTTTCTAGATTACTTGAAAGGATATGGTATTCTTTCACAGTGGACTCCTCTTGGAACACCACAATTAAACGGTGTGTCCGAATAGAGAAACCAAACTTTGTTGGACATGGTTAGGTCTATGATGAGTAGCATTGAGCTACCTATTTCGTTTCGGGGATATGCATTAAACAGTGCAATTCTTATTTTGAATAAGGTTCCATCAAAGTCTGTTCAACAGACTCCGTATGAGATATGGACAGGAAAGAAACCGGGTTTCTCATTCCTGAAGATTTGGGGATGCTAGGCATACGTCAAGCGTTTGGAAGGTACCAAACTTGAACCCAAATCGGATAAATGTCCATTCCTAGGATATCATAGGGAAACCAAAGGATATTACTTCTATCACCCACGAGAGTACAAAGTATTTGTTGCTCTACATGCGGTTCTCCTTGAGAAGGAATTCCTAAATGCAGTGGTTAGTATGAGGAAAGTAGAACTTGATGAAAATCGTAGTGATACTGTTTCTGGCATAGAATCCTCAACGGAAAAAGAACAGTCCATCCTGGATGAGACTGTACTGTAATCTTCTATTAGACAAGGACTGCGTAGGACAGAGAGAGTCAGAAAACAACCTGAGAGGTATGGGTTTCTGATCTCATCTCATGTAGATATTAATCTCATAGAGGATAATGAACCGGTAACGTATGAGGAAGCGATACAAGATATCGATTCCGCTTTATGGCAATAAACCATGAAGTCCGAAATGGATTCCATATACACCAACCAAGTTTGGACATAGGTTGATGCACCAGAAGGCGTAAAGCCTATTGGATGCAAATGGGTCTTGAAGAAGAAGACTGACATGGATGGCAACGTACAAACATACAAAACTAGGCTTGTAGCGAAGGGGTATCGTCAACGACATGGTGTCGATTACGAAGAAACTTTCTCACCTGTTGCCATGATTAAATCCATTCGGATAATGCTTGCAATTGCTGCATATTTCGATTACGAGATATGGTAAATGGACGTTAAAACCGCTTTCCTTAACGAAAACCTTTTGGAGGATGTTTATATGCAACAGTCTGACGGCTTATCGTGCCTAGACTTGCAAACAAGGTTTGTAAGTTAAATCGGTTCATTTATTGACTGAACCAAGCATCGCGGTCATGAAAGAATATGATTTCATTCAAAACTAAGATGATCCTTGTGTATACAAGAAGGTTAGTGGGAGAGCACTGACATTTATTATCCTTTATGTTGACGATGTATTACTTATAGGCAATGACATTCCCATGCTAACGTCGGTGAAAGCTTGGCTTTCATTGAAATTCTCCATGAAAGATCTGGGATAAGCAGCCTTTATTCTAGGAATTAAGATCTACCGGGATAGATCTAGAAAACTGCTTGGACTCTCCCAGAGCACGTACATTGACAAAGTGTTGAAGAGATTTAACATGGATCAGTACGAGAGGGGACTGTTGCCAATGTCACATGGCGTCTATCTATCTATGGACATGTGTCCTACAACTCAAGATAATAGAGACAACATGAGTCGGATACCGTTCGCCTCGGCAGTCGGATCGATCATGTATGCCATGATATGTACGCGACCTGATGTCTCATATGCTTTGAGCATGTGTAGTCACTATCAGGCCGATCCAGGTGAAGGACACTGGATGGCGGTTAAGAATATCCTAAAGTATCTTAGACGAACTAAGGATGCTTTCTTAATCTATGGAGATTGAGAACTTGAGGTAACTGGGTAAACCGATGCAAGTTTCCAAACTGATAAAGACGACTGTAAGTCGCAATCAGGGTACATATTTTGTTTGAATAATGGAGCAGTGAGCTGGAAATCTTCCAAGAAATAGACTATTGCCGATTCAACAACTGAAGCGGAGTACATTGCTACAGCTGAAGTAGCAAAGGAAGCAGTTTGGATCCGAAAATTCCTAATTGGATTAGGAGTAGTTCCGTTAGCAGCTGAGCCCGTTCCATTATATTGTGACAATAACGGGGCTATAGCGCAGGCTAAAAAACTGCGGTCTCATCAATGATCCAAGCATGTTCTTCGACTTTTCCACCTGATACGTGAGATCATACATCATGGCGATGTGAAGGTCGAGAAGGTCGCATCAGATGACAACATGGCAGATCCACTGACAAAAGCGATTCATCAGTAAAAGTTTGAGCGACATGTACATAGTTCAGGTATTAGATGCTTGAGTGACTGGCTATAAGCCAAGTGGGAGATTGTTGGACAGTTATGACCCATAGCGTCACTATTTGTAAAATACATTGTGTTTTTTGTACAAAATTAACTATGTAGTAATGAAATTGCCTTTTACCGTTTTGTAATTTATTTACTTTGATATATAAATGGTAAAAGTCCATATGAATAGTTTCGGATTGAGATGATATGAGATAGTATCAATCCATAAAGGTTTAATCATTAAATATCCCTAGTCGTAGTATTATCGAGATTGGACATCGATAATGCTGGATAGACTAGTATTGCACTTATGCGCGTTGTGAGGGCATAACATCATAGTTCTCATATGTTTAAGTATAGGATACTAATGCAAGTGCGATAGCAGATTGTGTTTTACTGATGGTATGGAAAACAGCTTCGCTCTGGATAGACCCCGCGGAATCCAATTGGTAGTATATATATGTGTCTATCGGAGTCCGCTTCAGGGTAGGTGTATTTGGTCTTAACCTGAGACTTGCATCGCTAATACTTAAGACAATCGGTAAACTTTGGTTTTGGTCGTCCAAGACTTTAACAGGTTCTGTGTACGCATCTGCTGGGTTTATTGGGAATCGTAGTGTATTGGATGAGATGTCAAGACGAAAGTATCACTTCAGACATATGGAGATGATGATCACGCAGGGATTCAGAACTGGTTCTCTATTATGTTGCAACCATCGAGATAATATGACAAGGTCATGATTATCCGATTCAAAGAGACTAGTTGCTTGATATCCGATATGTGCTTCGTACGGGGCAGACACTATTCCAGCCCTAGGCCTTACACGTGACATCCGATACTGGATCGTAATACACAATACTACGGTATACTATGTCTGATAAAGATCGTATATTCCAGTAAGAATATTTCTGGAGAATTTGGTAGGCATGGCGCTTTACTAGAAGCCAACCTTGTCTCGTAAATCGGTAAAAATATAGTACGAGGTACGTACGTGTTCGGATAGTCCGACGACCGTATTTACTGCCAACATATCCAGGGATCTCTTCGGTCGCTTCCCGAAGATTCACCGATGATGTATGATTCGAACTTAATTAATATGGGATTAATTGTGGAGAGACTTTGTCTTGGATAAAGCACCATTTAAAGAGAGAGAAATATTAATTTGGAGTTAATCGTTAAAAAAATATATTCGATATATTAAACGAAATTTGATTTCGACACGGAATTAAAATTAGATTTTAATTCGGGCAAATGAGTTAATTTAGAATTAATTCGTTAGCGAAGTGAATAGTAATATTGCTAGGCATAATTATTTAATTAAATTCGATTTAAATTACGTCGCGACGGAAGTTCGTTAATTCAGAATTAGTGAACCCAAGCCTGGGAGAGTTTGCGGGCCCACTCGTATTCGGAATCGAGTGGGGCCCACATGTCACATCAACCATCATATTACATGCCACTTGTTTGATGTGTTTAGGTGAGGTTGTTGGTGAAGAGTGTAAAACACTCCAAAGATGAAAAAGTGAAAGACATGTTGACATATACCAAAACCAACTTTTGGTATATGATTAATTAATTATTTTTGAAACAATATTATTGATTATGGAAATCAAAAATCACATCTTCTCATCTCTCTCCCATTGCCGTGAGCTGTGAAGCTTTTCCCTCTCCTATTTTCTTCATTTTTCTTAGCCAAAAGTGTGAAGGGAAAATGTGAATCTTTGTTGCGAAAATTCACTAATGGCTAGCATTCTTCAAGAATCATCAAGAGGTGATAGGGAAACCTATCCAAGGGTTTGAAAAATCAAAAATAGCTTGGAGCTTCTACCTTTACCTAGGCCGAATCTTGGACACTTGAAGGAGAGGAAATTTTGTTCATCAACACATCCTAAACCGATCGTTGTAAGTATGTTTCCGCCATATTTCTTCGTTATTCATTCATATTTCAATGTTCATTATGATCTTGAGACTAATCATAGAAACCAACAGCTAGCACTCATCAAAGATTCATACAAGGTGTTAGGGAAACCTAATTGAGATCTTGGAAAATCAAAAACAAACCTTGGAGCTTTTGGATCACCTTGGCCGAGAACCTTGGAGCTTCTTTGAGAAATTTTTGTTGATCAACGTATCCATAAACCGATCAATGTATATGTGTTTCCGCCACTCTTCTTTGTTATTCATTCACATTTCAATGCTTATTTGATCTTGGGAATAAAACTAGAAACACAACACTATATATCCAATATATTGCCTAACTTTTTTCCTCTAAATCAACTAAGTCTTGGCTTTGGCACAACAAGCTTAATGATTCTAGTTAAGCGTGACCCATTGACTTTGGAAAGCTTCGTAATCGATGTCGATGGACAAGAAGTGATCTTGACATTGGCCAACAAATCACAACTTGGACAAGAGACCGATATGGAACAAAGCCTTTATGATTCAAACACATCCGCGACGGACAAAGGTCTTGACTTTGGCCAATAAACCAGTTCCAATCTTGGATCTTGAGAATGAATCATTCAATGGAAGGAAAAACGTTTAATATGTTTTGAGGGTTTTTCACGTAATTGGCAACCAATTAATTATCTTTGATTAGGTCTCATCATCATACAACTTTAAATATGCATTCTAAAAACATAATAAGGCATGTAAGTAAATTTAATAATGATATGCAAATGGATACTTAAACACTTTGTTCCTAGAACAAAACTCTCCTTTTCCTATCTCCCGCTAGCACTATTCTTACTTCTACCCAATTTCATAACACTTCTAAAGAAACCTCATTTACATTGAGGGGAATAGGTGATAAGAGAAATACAAAGAGTCAAGAGGTAATAGGCTGGACACGCAGGTCCAATTTAATAAATTCTAAATTTATTACAACAATTTCCAAAATTGCCCTCACCCATCTAATATCCATCCGATATACATTATTCATACATCACATCTATGTATTCACACAAAGTTTGTTATCAATCAATCTAATCCAATTAATTGATCTGAAAATAATGACCATCCAATGTTCAAACAACGATTTGATTTGCGCGAGTACGAATTCTTGAATTATATCAAACTGTAACATTAAATCCAATTTAATTCGTATTCAATACTAATTCATATTTAATTCCAAATTAAATAACTACACTTTATTAATAAGCCTTTGTGACTTAGATTCTAAATCTAGTCTTAACGGGTCTCAAAGCCCGATTAACACCAATGTCGGTTAATGAAAGTCCAATGGGCTTTCAATTAATTTCTTAAGGCATGGGCTTCGGCAACCAAAGCCCAAGTAAGGAATCATCCTTTATGCCTAGAAATCAATTTCGACCTATTAGGCCCAATTAAACTTTAAAGGTCCATTAGTTACATTTGGACTTTATGGATATGGTTTTGAGCCCAATTGGATCCCACCAATTAGCCTAAACCAAACTTGGCCCAACCAAGCCCATTAAGCCCAAATACAACTTTACAAGCCCAATTCCAAATTTGGCCCAACTAATTTAATTCCAAATTCCAAATTTCATACTTAAATTAACCAAAGTGTATAGCCATAATTAATTAACCAAATTAACTTTTCCAAAACACTAATTTACTCAATTAATTATGCTTATTATCATCAACTTGTGTCCAACACAATTGAATCAAAAAATCAATCATTTTCATGCTTATCATTCACGATAATTAGGGACTTCATGTCCGATTCCGAATTCTATCTAATTAAATCCTAAATCAACACTTCCCAAGTCATTCAAACTCATCCAATGATTCAGAAAACAAAAATCACCATGAATTTAGGGTAACATTACATTCGGCCAAGCCAAGCATATTGGGGAAAATTCATCCAACTCAATTTTCATCAAATTGACAATGCATAACACTATGTTATCATTATTCAAGCATACGCAAACAATCAATTTCATTCAAACATGCTCAAATCAATTTTACCCAATTTTACCCTAATTCCAATTTCATGCTTAAATAAGGCTCTGATACCATTGTTGGGTTTCTACTATTGTCCCAAGATCATTCAAGCAATGAAATAAAATGAATACATAAAAGAAGTATGGTGGAATCATACTTACAAAGATCGGAAGTGAGATGTGTCGAACAATAAAACTTTTGCTCCATGGATGAAGCTCACGGCTTTGGCCCTCTTTAGTGCTCCATTTGTGTTCTTCAAGCTCCAAGCTTTAAGTGTGCATTCCATGATCATGGGAAAGGTTTCCCTATCAACTTTGTATGCCCTCTTTATGTGTTAGCATTGGAAATATTTGCCAAAAATCTTCCTTATTTCTTCTTAGACTTTCGGCCATGAAGAAAAAATATTGAAGAGAGAATTTTGGCCCTTGGCCGAGAGGTAGGGGAGAGAAGCGTGAAGTGAGAAGATAGGTTTTGTGTATTTGTAATCCAAAAACGAAAAACAATTACCAAATTCAAAATTTGGTACAAGACTTAAAGTCTTCCAACCACCTCCATCAACTATTCACATCACTCAATGAATAGTGACTATATGTCAATCACTCAAAGTGATAAGACATCTATCATTTGAATGACTATTGATTTCACGCTTGATATGACTTATGGGCCCCACTCGATTCGAAATACGAGTGGCCCCGCAAACACTCCCTGGCTCAGGTTCGCTAATTTCGAATTAACAAATTTTCCGTTACGATGTAATTAAATCAAATTTAATTAAATAATTATGCCTAGTAAAATTACTATTCACACGCTAACGAAATAATTCTGAATTAACTCGTTTGCATGAATTAAAATTCGATTTTAATTCCGCGTCGAAATCTAATTTCGTTTAATATATCGAATATATTATTTTATCGATTAATTCCAAATTAATCGTTCTCTATCCCTAAATAGTATTTTATCCCAGATAAAATATCTCCGTAATTAATCTCATATTAATTTTCTCTTTCTTTTATAATTAATCCCAGATTAATAAAGTGCGAGTCATACGTCATCAGTGAATCTTCCGGAAGCGACCCACGAGATCCCTGGATATATTTACAGTAAATTCGGTCGTCGGACTATCTGAACACGTACGTACCTAGTACTACGTTTTTATCTATTTACAAGACATGGTAGGCTTCTAGCAAAGCACCATGCCTACCCAATTCTCCAGAAATATTCTTAAAGGAATATATAATCTGTATCAAGCGTAGTATACGTAGTATTGTGTATATCGATCCAATATCGGATGTCACATGCAAGGCCTGAGGCTAGAGTTGTGTCAGCCCTGTACGAAACACATGTCGGATCTCTGGTAACTAGTCTCTATAATTGGATAACTATGACCTTGTCATATTATCCCGATAGCTGCCGCATAAAAGAGCACCAGTTCCATATCCTACGTGATCATCTCTACTATGACTGAAGTGATACTTCCATCATGACATCACACCCAATACACTATGATTCTCAATATACCTAGAAGAGGCGTACACAGAACCTGTTAAAGCCCTGGACGACCAAAACCAAATTATATTGATTATCGTAAGTATTAGCTATGCAAGTCTCAGGTTAAGACCAAATACACCTACCCTGAAACGGACTCCCATAGACACATAGACATACTACCAATGGGATTCTTCAAGGTCTATCCAGAGCAAAGCTATTTTCCATACCATCGGTAAAAGAAAACCTCTTATCGCACTTGCATAAGTATCCAATACTTAAATATATGAGAACTATGCTGTTATGCTCCCACAACGCGCACAAGTGCAATATTAGTCTATTCCATATTATCGATGTCTAATCTCGATAATACTACGACTATGGATATTTAATGATTTAACCTTCGTGGATTGATACTGTCTCAATTCATCTCAATCCAGAACTAATCATATCGACCTTTCATCATTTATATATCTTGGTAATCTAATTACAAATGATAAAAGATCAATTTCCTTTGTCACATAGTTAATTTATACAACAACACCATGATATATACAAATAGTGTTGTTATGGGCCATAATTATCCAACATGGACCACCTCACGATAACAATTAGGGAATGGACCACCTCATAGTAATGGTTTGGGAATGGACCACATCATAGTAGCGGTTCAGGAATGGATCACCTCATAGTAAGGGTTCAGGAATAGACCACCTCACAGTAACGGTTCGGGAATGGACCACCTCATAGTAACAGTTCGGGAATGGACCACATCACAGTAACAGTTCGGGAATGGACCACCTCACAGTAACAGTTCGGGAATGGACCACCTCACATATGGTTAGGGAACAAAGCCCAGAGGTCGACAACACATCGCCATCATATTTTATCACAGTTCAAGAATAAAGCCCAGGGAACAAAGCCCACATTCGGTGGTTTGGAAACAAAGCCCAGGGTCGAAGCACATCACCACCATATTAGCTCAGTCCGATAGTGATTCCTAGAGATCACAGCATCTTGTAGGGATGCAGCTCAGGGTTCGCAGCACCTCACTACCAGATCAACTCAGTTTGAAGCAACGGGCAAGTCAAACAGTAGCTGGCGAGTCAAGTAAGTAAAAAATACATTGCATAACTTTGATAGGATTGTCACTGTTACAAACTGCACAAGTTCCATCAAAGTGGGGGTGACTGTAGGCACTGTATTTTTTCATACAAGTCCCGATGATTAGCCTCTTACGGAGGCACTGCCCTTTAAGTTGCGGAAGTTTTGGGAAATAGACGTCGAAAGAGAAAAATCAGAAATCAATACCTTGTTGGACCTAATTCGTTTGCTTAGCTTTGGGTTTGCTCGTTGGACCTCTGTTTTGAAATTTATCGTCGACCCAAAACCCCGCAACCTACACCAAGCCAGCACACCCAAGCCCACACACCACCAAGCCACACACCAAGCCCACCAAAAAGACCAAACCACATGCCCAAGCCTTCCAATCATACGCCCAAGCCCATCAATCCCCTCCAAAATAATAATTAACACAGTAAACACATGTTGAAATCAAATCAAATCCCATTGTTTAATTAAAGAAATCAAATCAAATCCCATAAATCCATTTCCTAAACTAAAACAATCCCCTCCCTAAATTAGAGAGATCATTTCCATGTAGCACACTAATTAGAAGATATCCTTCATAATTTCATGATTCATTCCCTTCCTGTACAAGAAAAGCCCTAACCCTCTCCAATAAAAAGCGACGTAAAGAAAACTCTTCACCCTCTGACACTCACGCCCAACATAAAGAAAACCCTCCTCTATTGTCGTGAAACAACCTTGAAATCCCCTTGAAATTACCGCGACAATAAGCCCTGAAATCTCCCTTAACCACCGCAATATCACAGCCCAAAACAACCCCCTTCATCACCGAAATAGTCCCTAACTATAGCCCCCTTCATCACCGAAACAGTCCCTAAAAATCCATCTTCCATTATTGGAAACTGCACCCAGCAATCAGCCCTATAACTACAACAAAACTGCCCTGAAAAACTGCACCCAACAAACAGCTTTGTAACTACCGCAAAACTACCCTGAAAAAATGCACCCTTACACCGAAAATTCTACCCTGAAAAACTGCACCCTTTCACGAAAAATTCTACCCTGAAAAACTGCATCCTTTCACGCAAACTGCACCTGAAAAATAACCTCATTTCGCCGGAAACTGCACCTGAAAAATAGCCTCTTTTCACCACAAACCTGCCTAGAAAATCTACTCCTAATCCATCCCAAATCTGCCCAGAAAACAGTCCAGTATCACCGTCAAAAACTACTCCTAAAACCTATGGAAAATAGTCCACCAAATCCCCCCACAAGCTGCCCAAATATCGAAAGCAACAACCAAACACAACGACCAATAACCACAGCAAAACATAGCAAACAATAGCCCGAAATAGTGAGACAACGAAAGTTACGGAGCATCAACCCTTCCGACAACCGTATAACGCACTTCCAAGAGGCGACTTAAGAGGTTAGACCTGAGGGCAAACTTTTATTTATTCTTGTCCCTTTTTTTATTATTTATTATTATTTCTTCGCATGTGTATTGTTTGTTTCTGTAAGTTGTGGCCATTGGATGAATGATTTTATGTCATCTCCGCGGTATATCGGATGGAAACCTAGACGTAAATTTCATAGCCGAATCTGAATGGACGGTAGTGCGGTCTGTAATTGGGATACAATTCCACGTACCGCTTGAGAAAACCACATATTTCGTTTCATACAATCTTGATTTATCCGTTGTTCATTAGAAATAGTATGTTATTTTCATGCATGATGTAGTTAGTTCTTTCGCATTAGGAGCTTAATTATTCTTCAAATTTTATATTTAGACGCTTAGTATTTATTTATATTTTAGCACTTATCAATTTAATGCGTTCATGAGATTGCATGTTTTCTGTTATGTCGACTTACTTTTATGCATGCAAACACAAACAGCCATGTAACTACTGTGCCTTGAAAACTGTACCTAGTAAACAGCCCTGTAACTACCGTAAAATTATACTGAAAAACTGCACCCTTTCACAAAAAATTCTACCCTGAAAAATTGCACCCTTTCACAGAAATTTCTGCCCTGAAAAATTGCACACTTTCACCAAAAATTCTGCCCTGAAAAACTGCATCCTTTCACAGCAAACTGCTCCTAAAAAATAGCCTCCTTTCACCATAAACTGCACCTGAAAAACAACCTCTTTTCACCATAAACCTGCCCAGAAAAACTGCACTTAATCCATCACAAATCTGCCCAGAAATAGTCTACAATCACCGCAAAAAATTATACCTAAAACCCACGGAAAATAGTCCACCAAATCCCCCCACAAACCGCCTAAATACCGCAAGCAACAACCAAAAACAATGACCAATAACCGCATCAAAACAGAGCAAACAGCAGCCCAAAACAATGAGGCAACGAAGGAAAACATTGAACCAGTAAATAGGAAAAGTTACGGAGCATCAACCCTTCCGACAACCGTATAACGCACTTCCAAGAGGTGACTTAAGAGGCTAGACCTGAGGGCACCCTTTTATTTATTCTCATCCCTTTTTCTGTTATTTATTATTATTTCTTCGCATGCGTATTGTAGGTTTCTATATGTTGTGGTCATTAGATGAATGATTTTGTATCATCTCTCGCGATATATCGGATGGAAACCCAGACGTAAATTCTGTAGCCGAATCCGAATGGACGGTAGTGCGGTCTATACTTGAGATACAATTCCACGCACCGCTTGAGAAAAGCACATATTTTGTTTCATCCAATCTTGTGTTTATCCATTGTTCATTAGAAATCTTATGTTATTTTCATGCATGATGTAGTTAGTTCTTTCGCATTAGAAGCTTAATTACTCTTCAAAGTTTATGTTTAGACGCTTATTATTTATTTATATTTCCGTACTTATCAATTTAAAGCATTCATGAGATTGTGTGTTTGCCATTATGTCAACTAACTTTTATGGATGCAAACTTAGATATAGGTTTTACTTTTATGCATGTAAACTTAGATCTAGGTTGTATATAAACTTAGGTATAGGTTATTCATGCTATGTATGTTGCGTAGACTTGGTTAGATTATTACACAAATCCTTTCATGACAAGTGGCATAAGTAAGGGACCATTCTGAATCCAACGGTTTGAGGTCTTCCCTTGCGAGGGGTGAGTGCGGCCTTAAATCATTTCCCAATTCACGTTGGATGGCGACTCTATTATTCTTCAGTTTAGTCCCCCACAGGCTACTCCGTACTCCCTACTAGGCCGCGAGCCTAGAACAGCGTCGCCGATTTCTGTGTTCTACATTCTCGAACTGAGTTAAATTGATGGCGAGGTGCTTCGACCCTTGGGATTCATTCCTGAACCATGTTCTGTGTGAGATGCTTCGATCTCTGGGATTCATTCCCAAACCGAGTTGAGTTGATGGCGAGGTGCTTTGACTTTTGGGATTCATTCCTCAACCATGCAGTGTGTGAGATGCTTCGATCTCTGGAATTCATTCCTGATTGAGTTGAGTTGATGGCGAGGTGCTACGACCCTTGGGATTCATTCCCAAACCATGCTGGGTGAGATGCTTTGATCTCTGGGATTCATTCTCGAACTGAGTTAAGTTGATGGCGAGATGTTTCGACCCCTGAGATTCATTCCCTAACCATGCTGAGTGAGATTCTTCGATCTCAAGGATTCATTCCTGAAATGAGTTGTGTTAATTTGATGGTGAGGTTATTCGACCTCTGGGATTCATTCCCAAACTATCGGGTGTGAGATGCTTCGATCTTTAGGATTCATTCCCGAACTGAGTTAAGTTGATAGCAAGGTTCTTCGACCCCTGGGATTCATTCCCAAACCATCGAGTGTGAGATACTTCGACTCTGGGATCCATTCCTGATCTAAATTGAGTTGATGGCGAGGTTCTTTGACCCCTGAGATTCATTCCTGAACCATCGGGTGTGATGATTCGGTCTTTGGGATTCATTCCCAAATTATACTAGCGTGAGATGTTTCGATCTCTGAGGAGTTTTTTCCATGATGATGAGGTGCTTTGACCTCTAGGATTCATTCCCAAATTGTTGATGATGTGGGCCTCGATTCATTCCCAAAATTTTCGATAATGTGGGCCTCGACCCTGGGATTCATTCCCAAAACTGTTGATAATGTGGGCCTCGACCCTATGATTTATTATGAGATTCCTTTATTCCTCTTCATTCTTCGAGTTGCCTGTCCTCGCTGCTTTTTCCTAAAAAACTATGAATACAAAATAAAAATTTTGTGTATGCGACGTGTATGTATATATGTATGGATGCATTCCCAATTCCAATAGGTTTTCTTTGTCTTATTGGCTTGATGTAATCTTTGGTTGGGCATTCCTTGATCTATAGGGTTTTCTTCACTCCTTTACAAATCCTTTTGGCCTTTGGTGCCCATTGCCTATGAAAATCTTTCAGCGGCACCTGAGCCTGTTTATAATTTCCTCATATCAATTCTCCTCTAGTAATTATTCAATTCTCTTTGGACTCATTGCTCAAGATCTTATTGTATCCCTTATTCGCGGGGTGGTAGATTGGTCACCACAGACCTGGCTCATCTTTCTTCTCTTCACTACCTACACCGGGTCAAAGTAGATTACGTCTTTTGAAAGAGGCCTCATCCTTTTGGGATACTGAAAATCATGTCTTCCGATTCCTAGATTTCAAAATATGTCATCTCCCTGAGAAGTTTGCTACCATTCTCGGCTTATATTTTTCTCTTACTGTAAAATCCCGGATTATTTTAGAAAGTTATCAAGAATTTTATTTTTTATGCGTGAGGTTGCGACCGAATGCGAGGATTATTTTATGGTAAAATGGAATTTTTTTTATAGAAAAAGTAATGAGTCATTATTAAATCAAACTAGAGGGGTTGATTTGAAGGAATTAGTATTAATGGGTCTAGATATTTCTACACCCATATATGTATATTAAATACACAAATCTAGAATAAACACCCACACACTTTGCAAAATACACACAAGATACACACACGCGCGCGCATACATTCACTACACACATTAAACAGAGTTGAAACTAGAAAGAAATAAGGAAGAATATGGTAGATCGAAGAAACAGAACAGAATTAAGAGGAGGGGAAGAAGTCCAGAGATAAGGCAGAGATTGAGAGGGAAAAAATAATTAATGGAGAAATCTGTTTTTGACAATGAGAATCATTATCACTTCTTCTCGTTTTCAGCTTCTCAAAGACCTATTAGCTACATGTTTCTTCTTTCTTTTAAACTCTTATTTATTTTCTAATTTATGCTATTGAGTTTTGTCTCTAATTTATGCTATTGGGTTTTATTTCCTTGAATTTTATTGAGCAAATTTTTTTTGTTTTTTTTCTTTAACATGTTTTTTTCGGTAATTTGGGGCCTGTTTGGATGGATAAAATTTTGTGTAATAGTTTAACTAAATAAAATTAGATTAGAGGAATGGCTATGCTGATGAATAAATTATTTTAGGAAGATAATGGTAACCAAGCATGATGATGGAACTGTAGGTATTGAATGAAAATTATGACTGGTTAACAAAATATTAGAAATATGAAAGAATGTTAATGATGATTGGTATTGTGCTTGATAGAAATTGGTTCAGAGTGGTGCATAAATGGTGATTTTTTTTATGCCACATTTAGCTATCTAGGAATGTAGGGGCTGTTTTCAGTTGGTTTGATAAGATATATACCATATTCAATTGAGTTGCAGTGAAATTGAAATGAATATGGCCCTAGGTATAAGTACAGTTAATATATGTGTTATGCATGCCTAGCGTTTGATGGAATGTCTAACTGACTAAAGATCTAATAATTGAATGAGCATTGTACATGATAATACATGAAATGTGTGCTGAAAAAAATATGGTGATCTTGCTGAATTGAAAATACCAAAAAGAAGGCAGAATCTGAGAAAAGAGAGATGTCGTCAGTGGAGGAGAAGGTATGTATAATGTGCTTATAAATTCCTTGAGTTCAATTGATTTTTGCCAATTGAAATTTGTGTTTGAATTCTGGAATTAAGCTTTGATGGATTCCTTTTTCTAGGTTAGGCCTTAGGTTTTTGGTGTGCATATATGCATGTGAACATGAATTTGGATTAGTATTTATGCTTTAATTAAAGTGAAGTTTATACACTGAATTTCATTCGGGTAGTAAGCCAGTATGGCTTGTTCACTTATTACACAAACCTTAGCTTTATGCTCAGGCATGGGAGAAAAAAGGTAAGTCTGTTGCGTTAATTTTTTAGTTACAGTCTGTTCATTAATTGCAAATGCTCAAGATAAAGAGAAAATTTACAAATTATAGTATCATAAATAGTTTACTGTTAAAGAGAATACTGGGTTGCTGGTTCAATGACTCAATCAACGGTGAAGTTTTAAATTACCTTTTCCTAGCATGATGACGATATTGTTGGACATTTATGACCCATAGCTTCACAGTTTGTAAAAGACATTGTGTTTTTGTACAAAATTAACTATGTTATAATGAAATTGCCTTTTACCGATTTGTGATTCATTTCCTTTGATATATATAAATGGTAAAAGTCCATATGATTAGTTTCGGATTGAGATGATATGAGACTGCATCAATCCATAAAGGTTTAATCATTAAATATCTATAGTTGTAGTATTATCGAGACTGGACATCGATAATGTGGAATAGACTAGTATTGCACTTGTGCGCGTTGTGAGGGCATAACGACATAGTTCTCATATATTTAAGTATTGGATACTTATGCAAGTACGATAGGAGGTTTTGTTTTACCGGTGGTACGAAAAACAGCTTCTCTCTGGATAGACATAGTAGAATCCCATTGGTAGTATGTATATGTGTCTATGAGAGTCTACTTCAGGGTAGGTGTATTTGGTTTTAACCTGAGACTTGCATCGCTAGTACTTGCGACAATTGGTAAACTTTGGTTTTGGTCGTCCAGGGCTTTAACAGGTTATGTGTACGCCTCTGCTGGGTTTATTGAGAATCATAGTGTATTGGATGTGATGTCAAGACGGAAGTATCACTTAAGACATATGGAGATGATGATCACGCATGGATTTAGAACTAGTTCTCTATTGTGTTGCAACCATCGGGATAATATGACAAGGTCATGATTATCCGATTCAAATAGACTAATTGCTCGATATCTGATATGTGCTTCGTACGGGGCAGATACTATTCCAACCCCACACCTTGCATGTGACATCTGATACTGGATCACAATACGTAATACTACGGTATACTACGCCTGATATAGATCGTATATTCTAGTACGAATATTTCTCGAGAATTGGGTAGGCATGGCGCTTTCCTAGAAGCCAACCTTGTCTTGTAAATCGGTAAAGACGTAGTATGAGGTACGTACGTGTTCGGATAGTCCGATGAACGTATTTACTGCTAACATATCCAGGGATCTCTTGGATTCACCAAGGACGTTTGATTCAAACTTTAAAAATCTGGGATTAATTGCGAAGAAACTTTATCTTGGATAAAGTGCTATTAAAAGAGAGAGAAAGATTAGTTTGGAATTAATCGACAAAATAATATATTCGAGATATAAAACGAAATTGGATTTCGACGCAAAATTAAAATCGGATTTTAATTCGGGTAAACGAGTTAATTTAGAATTAATTCGTTAGCGATGTGAATAGTAATTTCGCTAGGCATAATTATTTAATTACGTCACGATGGAAATTTGTTAATTCGGAATTAGCGAAATCGAGCCCGGAAGTGTTTGCGGACACACTCACATTTTGAATCGAGTGGGGCTCACAAGTCACATCGCGAGTCACATCACTTGTCACTTTAGAGATTGATGGCTTTTCACCTTTTTGGTGAGTGACATGTAGTCACTATTCATGATGGAGGTGGTTGTGTGCATTAATGAGTTTTTGGAGCCATAATTTTGGCTTTTGACTTTTGTAAAAACATATACCACTTTGGTAATTATTTTAATTGATATTATTGTTTTAGAAACAAGAAATACAAAAACTCAAAAACTCTCTCTTCTCTCTCCTTTTGCCATGAAACCCATTGAAGAAGAATTGGAGGTTTTCTTCACTTGCTAGCACAAATCAAAGGATCAAACCAAGGTGATAGGGAACCGATCTTAGAGCTTGGAATCCATAAAGCTTGGAGCTTCATCTTCATCAACAAAAACATCATTCTTGGCCGAATCAAAGAGGACTTGGAGGAGGAAATTTTTGTTGAGCATCACATCCAAAACCGATCGATGTAAGTGTGTTTCTGCCATACTTCTCGTTATATTCATTCATTTCATTGCTTAAATTGATCTTGGGACATCAATAGAAACCAACAATAGTATCATGGAGCCTTGTTTAAGCATGAATATTTTATGGTAAAATTTAGGTAAAATTGATTGAAGCATGATTTGATGAAATTGTTTGATTAAGTTTGCTTATATGTTGATAACATAGTGTTATACATGATCAATTTTGTGAAAAATAAATTGGATGGATTTTTCCTAAAAATAAGGCTTGGCCGAATGTGTATTACCCTTGGAAGTCATGGTATTTTTTGTTTGATGACCATTGGATGACTTGAAACGATTGGGAATGTCGATTTAAAATTCAATCGGATTGAAAATGAATTCGGACAAAAATCCCCACCTTGGCCGTGAGCTTCCATGCATGTAATGAGATGATTTTTAAAATCAAATATGTTGGACATGTGTTGATGATGAAAAGTATGATTAATGGTTAGATGAGTGTTTTGGAAATATTGATTTAAAAGATTAATCATGACTATACACTTTAATTAATTGAATTTTAAAATTTGGAATATTAAAATTTGATTAATTGGGCTTGATTTTGAATTGGGCTTGAAAATGTTATATTTGGGCATAATGGGCTTGGTTGGGCCAAGTTAGTTTAGGCAAAATAGATTGGATCCTAATTGGGCCTAAATCATTCCATTAAGTCCAAATGTAATAAATGGGCTTTAAAACATTAATTGGGCCTTATGGGCTAAAATGGATTTTTGGCAAATGAGGGTGATTCCTCAATTGCACTTGGTAATTGGGTTTGACCCATATTGACCAAAGCCCATGCCTTATAAAATCAATTGAAGGCCCATCAGACTTTAATTAAAGGAACATTGGATGTTAGTTGGGCTTTGAGACCCGATATGATTAGATTTGGAATCTAAGTCATTAAAGCGCATTAAAAAGTGTTGATTTGGAATTAAATTGAATTAGTATTGAATACATATTAATTTTTATATAACGATATTAAGCGATTTTTCCTTCTGTTGACTAATTCTTACTCAAGATCCAAAGTTGGCGTTGGTTTGTTGGCCAAAGTAAAGGCCTTTTTCAATTGCGGATGTGTTTGAATCATGAGAGTTTTGTTCCATATCGGTGTCTTGTCCAAGTCGTGATTTATTGGCCAAAGTCAAGATCACCTATTGTCCATCGACATTGATTACGAAGCTTTCCATGTCAATGGGTCCCGCTTAACTGGAATCATTAAGCTTGTTGTGCCAAAGCCAAGGTTTAGTTGATTCCGAGGAAAAAGGTTAGGAAAATGTATTGGATACATTGGCATATGTATAGTATATATGTTTAGGACTTGGATGTCCACCTACCGGATCTAGGAATTTGATGAGATCCAATTGATTTTCGAGATCTACCTAGTTAAATATCATACAGCTTGTTTGCCAAAGTCAAGGTTGTGTGTTATTTAACGGGATCCTAGCCCACTAGGAAACTGGGTTTCCCGAGTACTCGACGGAGGGTTAGAGGCTCATCGAAAAATAGTGGGAGGCTAGTATTGAATTTACAATTTCATTCAGATACTTAGCTTAACGCGCTTTCAAAATTATTTCGTCAAAATTATTTATTAGTTGGACTAATATAATGTTATTTTTCTTGTAACAGTTAGACTGTACCCAAAATATCGTTGATAGTTGGACTATCGTAGTTAAGATGACTGGAAAGGAAAATGTCCGAGACATTATCATGGGCGAGAATGTCTTTAAGGGCACGAACTTTACAGATTGGGAGATGAATCTAAGGATAGTCCTTGGAGCCAAGAGGCTGTTGAACACCATACAAACATCTCTTGGGCCTAAACCCACACCTGATCAGACACTTGAGCTAGAGTTTTGGAAGACTCACAGCGATGATTGTGATACTGCTCAGTCTATTATGCTTGCTTCCATGACTCAGCATTTCCGTTGACAAAACAGGGACTTGGATCCTTATAACATATTGGCGAGGTTGCAAGATCTCACCGATCTAACAAGAGGTCACAGAAAAATGAGTTAGTTAAATAGCTCTTCCGTTCACGCATGTCATAAGGCATGTCTGTTGAGCCTCATGTGGCATAGATGATTGCTGACATAGATGAACTAGCTACTATGGGGATAGTATTTGAGGCTGAGATTACCATAGACATGGTCTTGCAATCTCTCCCCGACACTTGGAGACAGTTCATCATAAACTATAATTTGATGAACACTGATGATACTCTGGGAGAGTTATTGTCTACTCTCAAGGAAGCTGCGAAGGAGCTTCTAAAGGGCAACAAACACGAGGCGTACTTTGCTTCGACATCTCAGACACTAAAGGCTGGGCCCAAGGCAACTAGAGTTCTGAAGAAGAATAAGCATAAAAAAAAGGGCAAGGCCAAATCGTCAAAGGCTTCTGGGAAGCCTAAGTATAATTCTCAGGATTTTTGCCTCCAGTGCGGCAAGCGAGGTCAATGGAAGCGTGACTGCCGCGTGTACAAGGTGTTTCAGAAGGAGATAAAGGCGGGCAAGGCACCGGCCTCAGGTATGTTTGTTATTGAAATAAAAATGACTACTTCTAGTTTTGAAAATTGGATTTTTGATTCTGGTTGTGGTACTCATATATGTACTGATGTGTAGGATCTACAGATTAGCAGGAGACTGGCTTCAGGGGAGATTGATCTGCGTGTTGGAAATGGGACACCTGTTGCTGTTTTGGCCGTGGGCACTATTGTTTTGGAACTGCCCTCGAGGCATATACTTGAACTGAATGACTATTATTATGTACCTAGTTTGACTAGGAATATTATATCTGTATCTATGTTAACCCAATTGGGTATACTTTTGTATTTCGGAACACTGGGTGTTACTTATATAAAAATGATGTAGAAATTTGTACTGCTGTTGCAAATAATGGTCTTTATATTTTGAATATAAATCTATCTCCAACATATAATATAAAAAACAAAAGGCTCAAAATGAGTAACAAAGATGAAACTTATATGTGGCACTGTCGTTTGGGACACATAAATAAGACTCGCATATCCACACTTTCGAAGAGCGGGTACTTGGACGGATTTGATCCAAATTCATATGACGTCTGCGAATCTTGCTTATCAGGTAAAATGCCTAAATCACCTTTTAGCGGTAAATGTGAACGCGCCACCGAACTGTTAGCCCCCTTTCATAGTGACGTATGTGGGCCCATGTCTAGCCAGGCTAGAGGTGGATACGAAAACTTCGTAACATTTACGGATGATGCATCGCGTTATGGTTATGTGTATCTTATGAGACACAAATCGAAAAATTTTGAGAAATTCAAAGAGTTTCGACACGGAGTTAAAAAACAGACCGGTAATAGTATAAAGTCATTACGGTCGGACCGTGGTGGCGAATACTTGAGCAATGGGTTTCTAGATTACTTGAAAGAATATGGTATTCTTTCACAGTGGACTCCTTATGGAACACCGTAATTAAACAGTGTATCCGAACGGAGAAACCGAACTTTGTTGGACATGGTTAGGTCTATGATGAGTCACACCGAGCTACCTATTTCCTTCTGGGGATATGCATTAAATAGTGCAATTCTTATTTTGAATAAGGTTCCGTTAAATTCTGTTCAATAGACTCCGTATGAGATATGGACAGGAAAGAAACTGGATTTCCCATTCCTGAAGATTTGGGGATGCTAGGCATACGTCAAACATTTGGAAGGTACCAAACTTGAGCCCAAATCGGATAAAGGCCTATTCGTAGGATATCCTAGGGAAACCAAAGGATATTACTTCTATCACCCACGAGAGAACAAATTATTTGTTGCTCTCCATGTGGTTTTCCTTGAGAAGGAATTCCTAAATGCAGTGGTTAGTGGGAGGAAAGTAGAACTCAATGAAAATCGGAGTGATACTGTTCCTGGCATAGAATCCTCAACGGAACAAGAACAGTCCATCAGGGATGAGACTGTACCACAATCTTCTATTACACAAGGACCGTGTAGGTCGGAGAGAGTCAGGAAACAACCTGAGAGATAGATCTCACCTCATGTAGATATTAATCTCATTGAGGATGATGAACCGGCTACGTATGAGGAAGCGATAAAAGATATCGATTCCGCTTCATGGCTAGAAGCCATGAAATCCGAAATGGATTCCATGTACACCAACCAAGTTTGGACACTGGTTGATGCACCAGAAGTCGTAAAGCCTATTGGATGCAAATGGGTCTTCAAGAAGAAGACTGACATTGATGGCAACGTACAAATGTACAAAGCTAGGCTTGTAACGAATGGGTATCGTCAACGATATGGTGTCGATTACGATGAAACTTTCTCACCCATTGCCATGATTAAATCCATTCGGATAATGCTTGCTATTGCTGTATATTTCGATTACGAGATATGGTAGATGGACGTTAAAATCGCTTTCCTTAACGGAAACCTTTTGGAGAATGTTTATATGCATCAGCCTGACGGTTTTTATCGTGCCTAGACTTGCAAACAAGGTTTGTAAGTTAAATCGGTCCATCTATGGACTGAAGCAAGCATCGCGGTCATGGAACCAACGTTTTGATGAGATCATAAAAGAATATGATTTCATTCAAAACGAAGATGATCCTTGTGTATATAAGAAGGTTAGTAGGAGATCACTGACTTTTATTATCCTTTATATTGATGTTGTATTGCTAATAGGCAATGACATTCCCATGCTAACGTCGGTGAAAGCTATGTTTTCATTGAAATTCTCCATGAAAGATCTGGGAGAAGCAGCCTTTATTCTGGGAATAAAAATCTACCGGGATAGATCTAGAAAGCTGCTTGGACTCTCCCAGAATACGTATATCGACAGAGTGTTGAAGGGATTCAACATGGATAAGTCCAAAAGAGGACTGTTGCCAGTGTCATATGGCGTCTATCTATCTAAGGACATGTGTCCTAAAACTCAAGATGAGAGAGACAACATGAATCAGATAACGTTCGCCTCGGCAGTCGGATCAATCATGTATGCCATGTATGTACTCGACCTGATGTCTCCTATGCTATCAGGCCGATCCAGGTGAAGGTCATTGGATGGCGGTTAAGAATATCTTAAAGTATCTTAGATGAACTAAGGATGCTTTCTTAATCTATGGAGATGGAGAACTTGAGGTAACTGGTTATACCGATGCAAGTTTCCAAACCGACAAAGTCGACTGTAAGTCACAATCAAGGTACATATTCTGTTTGAATAACGGAGCAGTGAGCTGGAAATCTTCCAAGCAAGAGACTGTTGCCAATTCAACAACTGAAGCGGAGCACATTGCTGCAGCTGAAGCAGCAACAGAAGCAGTTTGGATCCGAAAATTCCTAATTGGATTAGGAGTAGTTCCGTTAGCAGTTGAGCCCATTCCATTGTATTGTGACAATAACGGGGCTATAGCGCATGCAAAGGAACCGTGGTCTTATCAACAATCCAAACATGTTCTTGATGTTTCCATCTGATACGTGAGATCATACATCGTGGCGATGTGAAGGTCGACAAGGTCGCATCAGATGACAACATGGCAGATCCACTGACGAAAGTGATTCCTCAGCAAAAGTTTGAGCGACATGGACATCGATAATACGGAATAGACTAGTATTGCACTTATGCGCATTGTGAGGGCATAACAGCATAGTTCTCATATATTTAAGTATTGGATACTTATGCAAGTGCGATATGAGGTTGTGTTTTACCGATGGTACGGAAAACAGCTTCACTCTGGATAGACCCCGCGGAATCCCATTGGTAGTATGTATATGTGTCTATGGAAGTCCGCTTCAGGATAGGTGTATTTGGTCTTAACCTGAGACTTGTATCGCTAGTACTTGCGACAATCGGTAAACTTTAGTTTTGGTCGTCCAGGGCTTTAACAGGTTTTTTGTACGCCTCTACTGGGTTTATTGAGAATCATAATGTATTGGATGTGATGTAAAGACGGAAGTATCATTTCAGACATATGGAGATGATGATCACGCAGGGATTCAGAACTAGTTCTCTATTGTGTTGCAACCATCGAGATAATATGACAAGGTCATGATTATCCGATTCAAATAGACTAATTGCTCGATATCTGATATGTGCTTCGTACGGGGCAGACACTATTCCAGCCCCAGGCCTTGCACGTGACATCTGATACTGGATCACAATACGCAATACTACGGTACACTATGCCTAATATAGATCATATATTCCAGTAAGAATTTTCTGGAGAATTGGGTAGGCATGGCGCTTTGCTAAGAGCCAACCTTGTCTCTTAAATTGGTAAAGACGTAGTACGAGGTATGTACGTGTTCGGATAGTCCGATGACCGTATTTACTACCAAAATATCCATGGATCTCTTGGGTCGCCTCCCAAGGATTCACCGATGACGTTTGATTCGAACTTTATTAATCTGGGATTAATTACGGAGAAACTTTATCTTGGATAAAGTGCTATTAGAAGAGAGAGAAAGATTAATTTGGAATTAATCGACAAAATAATATATTCGATATATTAAATGAAATTGGATTTCGACGCGAAATTAAAATCAGATTTTAATTCGGACAAATGAGTTAATTTAGAATTAATTCGTTAGCGACGTGAATAGTAATTTCGCTAGGTATAATTATTTAATTACGTCGCGACGGAAATTTGTTAATTCGGAATTAGCGGAACCGAGTCCGGAAGTGTTTGCGGACACACTCGCATTTTGAATCGAGTAGGGCCCACAAGTCACATCACGAGTCACATCACTTGTCACTTTAGTGATTGATGGCTTTTCACCTTTTTGGTGAGTGACATGCAGTCATTATTCATGAATGAGGTGGTTGTGTGCATTTAATGAGTTTTTGGAGCCAAAATTTTGGCTTTTGACTTTTGTAAAAACATATACCACTTTGGTAATTATTTTAATTGATATTATTGTTTTAGAAACATGACATACAAAAACTCTCTCTTCTCTCTCCTTTTGCCGTGAAACCCATTGAAGAAGACTTGGAGGTTTTCTTCATTTGCTAGCACAAATCAAAAGATCAAACCAAGGTGATAGGGAACCGATCTTAGAGCTTGGAATCCATAAAGCTTGGAGCTTCATCTTCATCAACAAAACATCATCCTTGGTCGAATTAAAGAGGACTTGCAGGAGGAAATTTTTGTTGAGCATCACATCCAAAACCGATCGATGTAAGTGTGTTTCCGCCATACTTCTCATTATATTCAATCTTTTCATTGCTTAAATTGATCTTGGGACATCAATAGAAACCAACAGATATGATCTAAACCGGACTGTTGTACTTAATTGCTAAAAACAGCAGTCCGACAAATTGCTATGATTCAATAGTGATTAGTTACTAATGATATAGTTATGGTCATGCAATGCTATGATTCAATAATATAGGTTTTGATATTTATGAAGTATGTGGTTTATATAGGAAAGTGAATAAGAAATGTGGAGTCAATATATCTCGAGATATAAAAAGTTCTATGATGTTGATAGTCTGAATCATGAAATATTTTAAAACATATTTTGATAACTTGGTATTTGATTTCCGGTTTTCAAAGATATGATTTTGAAAGAAAATGTTTCCGCCACGGTGATTGATGTTTTACATTTTTAACCCTCCGTGGTGATCGTATGTGTTTCATTTCGGGTTGGCCACTAGGGCGCTCGTTATGGGTCCAGACCATCTGAAAATGGCTGGCCCACTACCCTGTCGACATGGTCCGTACACTGTCCGGTATATTAGCGCGACTGAGCAGTGGACGATTGGTATATTTTTTGAAAATTTTGCATCAAAGATTTATTTTTTGACTTACACATATCTCTGTTTTGGGGGGTAGAATGATTTCAAAGGAATTGCATATTGATTTAATTCATTTTGAAACTTCTTTTTAACATTTTATGATATGATGTTTTCTTTTATATGTTTTCGTCTCAGCTATCGTTTTATGTTTCCTTAATATATTTTCGCTGAGATGATCGCTCATTATTATCTTTACACCTCGACGATCGATGTATGCATTTATATTTTTCATGACTCATCATATGTTTCTGCCGGAGTGATCATCAGGGTCTAAGTTATCAGAAATGGTACGACCCAACACTCTGTCGGTAGGGGATCAGTTTATTTTTTGCACGATTTGGGGATTGGACGCTCGTTTATATTTCATCTAGTGAGTCATGTTGGATGATCGATATAGTTTTATGACAATGAATTTTGAAACTGATTTTTGAAAGATTTCAGACTACCAACATCATAAGAGCTTATTGGTTATTTATTACTTTTGGCAGTGTTTATAGATGTATTGGTCGATATAAAAGGTTATGTTCATTAAAAGAATATATATAGGTAGGTATATAATTAGATATAGAACTTATAGGTATAGTAGGTTTATAGTTAAATATAGATCTTATATGTATAGTGACGTTTTTTTTTATAGTTTATGAGATATGCATAGGAATCATACATTTTAGGAATAGTCTGAGGTGTATATAACTGATAATAGTGCGATGAATATTTGAATGGTAGAATATTTTATTATACCGTTTTGATGATATTTCAAGGTAGTAATGTTAGACAATTATGACCCATAGCGTCACTGTTTTGTAAAAGACATTGTGTTTTGTACAAAATTGACTATGTAATATTGAAATTGCCTTTTATCATTTCGTAATTTATTTACTATGATATATAAATGGTAAAAGTCCATATGATTAGTTCCGGATTTAGATGATATGAGACAGTATCAATCCATAAAGGTTTAATCATTAAATATCCCTAGTCGTAGTATTATCGAGACTGGACATCGATAATGCGGAATAGACTAGTATTGCACTTGTGCGCGTTGTGAGGGCATAATGGCACAGTTCTCATATGTTTAAGTATAGGATACTTATGCAAGTGCAATAGGAGGTTGTGTTTTACCGATGGTACGGAAAACAGCTTCGCTCTGGATAGACCCCGCGGAATCCCATTGGTAGTATGTATATGTGTCTATGGGAGTCCGCGTCAGGGTAGATGTATTTGGTCTTAACCTGAGACTTACATCACTAATACTTGCGACAATCGGTAAACTTTGGTTTTGGTCGTCCAGGACTTTAACAGGTTCTGTGTACGCCTCTATTGGGTTTATCGAGAATCGTAGTGTATTGGATGTGATGTCAAGACGGAAGTGTCACTCCAGACATATGGAGATGATGATCACGCAGGGATTCATAACTAGTTCTCTATTGTGTTGCAACCATCGGGATAATGTGACAAGGTCATGATTATCCGATTCAAAGAGACTAGTTGTTTGATATCCGATATGTGCTTCGTACGTGGCAGACACTATTCCAGCCCCAGGCCTAGCACGTGACATCAGATACTGGATCGAAATACGAGATACTAGGTATTCTACGTCTGACATAGATTATATATTCCAGTAAGAATATTTCTGGAGAATTGGGTAGGCACGGTGCTTTGCTAGAAGCCAACCATGTCTTGTAAATCGGTAAGCACGTAGTACGAGGTACTCGCTTTATCGGATAGTCCGATAACCGGATTTACTGCCAATATATCCAGAGATCTCTTGGGTCGCTTCCCAAGGATTCACCGATGACTGTTGACTTAAATTGGAATTAATCTGGGATTAATTAAGAGAGAGAAAATTAATCTGGGATTAATATGGGCTTTATTTAATCTGGGATTAAAAGTGTACAGTGGCGAAAGAACGCTATTAATTTGGAATTAATCGGTAAAATAAATTTAATAGTTAAATTTTATTTTTCTATTTAATTTATTCAAACGGGCTAAAATTAATATATCGGATATATTAAAATGAATTGGATTTCATTACGAGATTAAAGTCGGACTTTAATGCGAACGAACGAATTAATTTAGAATTAATTCATGAACGACGTTCGATATATATTTACGAGGCATCGTTATTTAATTAAATTGGATTTAATTATTTAACGACGAAGGATCGTTTAATTGGATTAAACGGAACCGAGCCGCGGCAAATGCCCGTAGAGATATTTGAATTTCGGATTCAAATATTTGGAGCCAAAAGTGTGGTAGGTGTTCCCACTACACAACCACCTTGTTTTGTCTTAATGAATACCATTTACCCATCTCTACCTTGTTTTGGGTAAAAGGTGAAATGGTTTCACTTTTTGGTAAATAACAAAAAGGCATTTCATTTGTTGTAACACTTGACACAAACCAAAAACAAAAAAAAACCCTAAAGACTAAGGCTTGGCCGAAATCTTCATCTCCTCCTCTCTTTGATTTGATTTTCAAATCAACAAAAGCTAGCACTTTAGAAGTGAACAAAGGTGATAGGGAAACTCCTCAATAGCTTGGAATCATCCTAAAGCTTGGATTCATCATAAAGCTTGGATCTTGGAGATCTTGGATCTCAAATTTTTAAAAGCTTCAAAACTCATTGTAAGTATATTCCGCACCTTATAATGATCAACTCTTTTATTATGCATGCTTATTAGATCCTTATAATGTTCTTGGAACACTAAAAGTAAAAGTAAGAAAGTTTTTATAATTCTCTAATCTAGACTAATACAGAGTATACAGGAAAGTAAAGTGGAAAATCAGAGTAGCAAAATAGAAGTGTGATGGATCTTGATATATTAGTTTCTAAAATAAAGCTTGATGTATTTAGTATGGGTGTTTTTTTATATATATAGCAAAAAGAAGTTAAAATATACGTTTGATCAGATAAAAAAGTTTAGTAACGAGTAATATGTTTGTATATATTGTTGCATGGCGACAGAGGCAGCCTAGTGTTTGAGTTTTGCAGGTTTGTGACTTGATCGATCGCAACAGACATCAAAGCTTAAGGAGCCAGATAGCAGCGTTGCAGTCAGCCAGTCACTAGGTCTTGGGTGCATGAAAGTAAAGTTGTTTAAGAGTTTAGTTGTAGAGAATTGAGTTTTATAAGTTTAGTTGTAAAAGTTTTTTTTTTATGCCCATTTTCGGGCATTGAGCCCAATTGTATTATGTCTTGAGTTTGTTATTTTAGTGTTATATTATGTATCTGGGCCCTATAGGATGTCTGAGGTGCTGGAATTTGATCCAGGTTGTAAGAATTTTAGCATAGGTCATGCATAAATTTTATCAGAATCAGAGGCTTATGGAGTTAAGATTAGCCCATCTCCTGCCGGTAGCATCCTAGCTTAAGCGGGATGTTACAAAGATGGTATCAGTGCAAAGGTTATAGAGTATCAGGGACTGGAGCTGCTGACTATTCAACTATCTCAGTAAGTATATGTTTTGTTTTGACCATATCGGTGTTTGCTTGTTATATGGTTTCAGTATTCCAGGTCAGGATTCGAGGACGAATCCTATAAAAGGGGGTGAATGTGACATCCCAGATTATTTTAGAAAGTTAGCGTAAATTTTATTTTTTGTGCACGAGGTTGTGACCGAACGCGAGGATTATTTTATGGTAAAATGGAATTTATTTTTTTTTGAAATAATAATGAGTCATTATTAAATCGAACTAGAGGGGTTGATTTGAAAATTTAAGGAATTAGTATTTAATGGGTCTATATATTTCTACACCCATATATGTATATTAAATACACAAATCTAGATTTTTCTAAATATATATATATATTAAATACACACACGTGCTTCTTAAGAATACACACCCACGCACTTTGCAAAATACACATAAGATTAGGGGTGGGCGCGGTTCGGTTTGGTTTGGTTTTTACTAAAAACCAAACCAAACCATTTTTTACGGTTTGGATTTGTTACCTCTCAAACCAAACCATTAAATAACGGTTTGGTTCGGATTGAAAATTTTTTAAACCAGCGGTTTACGGATTGGTTCGGTTTGGTTTACGGATTATTATATTTTAAGCAAATTTTCATCCACTTAAGTGGAAAAAAAAACTAGTCTATCCAAAAAACTAGTCTTTCCAACAAATAGTATAAAGTGCTAAGGTGTAAGTTGTGACTTTAGGAAACACATGTACTCCATAAAGGATTGAAAAATGAGGCACAATTAATTCTTGTATTTTTTGAAAATTACCTTGAACAATGATGCTACCATCTTTCTAATTAAGAGACAAATCCAACATCTTATTTTGAAGAATAATGATACTACTATAAAATAAAAAAATTAAGAATAAAAGTATTAATAAATAAATTGAAGAATAAAAGTATTAACAAAAAATTTAAGAATAAAAGTATTAACATACTAATAAAAAGAAAACATAGAATAGAATTAAAAGAAAAATACAAATTTTTTTTATAAAAATATAATTTTTTTTAATTATAACGGTTCGGTTCGGTTTTACAGGTGCGGTTCGGATTAGCTCCTGAACCGAACCGTAAACCGTTTGGGGTAGGCCAATCCGGACCGCAAACCGAACCGTTAGAAAAAAACCGTAAATTCAATCCGATTTGATTCGGTTCGATCGGTTTTTTTTTCCCACCCCTACATAAGGAGTAAATCTTTGGTGCAACAGTGGTATGGATGATGTGGTACCACCAACCAATTAAAAAATAACAAGTTTAATTTTCTTCCTATTTTTTAGTTGTTTTTTGACTTTTTAGCACGCGTGTCAAAGGATGATTGGCTTGTTACATTGATGACGTGGTACCACTGTTGCACCAAAGATTTTCTCCTACATAAGATACACACACACGCACGCAGACATTCACTACACACATTACACAGAGTTTAAACTAGAAAGAAATAAAGAAGAATAAGGCTGATCGAAGAAACAAAAGAGAATTAAGAGGATGGGAAGAAGTCCAGAGCGAAGTCAGAGATCAAGATGAAAAAAATTAATGGAGAAATATGTTTTTGATAATGCGAATCATTATCACCTCTTTTCATTTTCGGCTTCTCAAAGACATATTAGCTACAGGTTTCTCCTCTCTTTTAAACTCTTATTTATTTTTTAATTTATGCTATTAGGTTTTGTTTCCTTGAATTTTATTGAACAATTTTTTTTTTCTTTAATTTGTTTTGTTCGGTAATTTGGGGCCTGTTTGGATGGATAAAATTTTATATAATAGCTTAACTAAATAAAATTAGATTAGAGGAATGGCTATGCTGATGAATAAATAAGTTTGGGAAGATAATGGTAACCAAGCATAATGATGGAACTGTAGGTATTAAATGAAAATGATGGGTAGTTAACAAAAATTAAAAATAGGAAAGAATGTTGATGATGAATTGTATTGTGCTTGATAGAAATTGGTGCAGAATGGTGTATAAATGGTGATTTGTTTGATGCCACATTCGGCTATCTGGGAATGTAGGGGTTGTTTTCGGTTAGTTTGATAAGATATATACAATATTCAATTGAGTTGTAGTGAAATTGAAATGAATATTACCCTAGGTATAAGTATAGTTAATATATGTGTTACGCATGCCTAGCGTTTGATGAAATGTCTAACTGAGTAAAGATCTAATAATTGAACGAGCATTGTACATAATAGTACCTGAGATGTGTACTGAAAAAATCCATTGATCTTGCTGAATGGAAAGTAGCAAAAAGAAGGCCGAATATGAGAAAAGAGAGAAGCCGTGAGTGGAGGAGAAAGTATGTATACTAGGCTTATAAATTCCTTGAGTTAAATTGATTTTTACCAATTGAGATTTGAGTTTGAATTCTGGGATTAATCTTTGATGGATTCCTTTTTCTAGGTTAGGCCTTAGGTTTTTGGTGTGCATATATGCATGTGAACATGAATTTGGATTAGTATTTCTGTTTTAATTAAAGTGAAGATTATTTACTGAATTTCATTCGGGTAGTGAGCCAGTTTGGCTTGTTCACTAATTGCACAAACATTAGCTTTATACTCAGGGATGGGAGAAAAAGGTAAGTCGGTTGTGTTTATTTTGAGTCGCAGCCTGTTCATTAATTGCAAATGCTCAAGAAAGAGAGGATTTACAAATTATAGTATCATAATCAGTTTACTGTTAGAGAGAATACTGGGTTGCTAGTTCAATGACTCAATCAACGGATTTAAATTAACTTTTCCTAGCATGATGACGATATGATCTGAACTGGACCATTGTACTTAATTGCTAAAAACAGCAGTCCGACAAATTACCACGATTCAATAGTGATTAGTTACTAATGATATAATTATGGCCATGAAATACTATGATTCAATAATATAGGTTTTGATATTTACGAAGTATGTTGTTTATATAGGAATGTGAATAAGTAATACGAAGTCAATATATCTCGAGATATAAAAAGTTCTATGATGTTGATTGTCTGAATCGTGAAATATTTTGAAACATGTTTTGATAACTTAGTATTTTATATCTGGTTTTCAAATATTTGATTTTGCTTACAAAGGATAAAGAAAATGTTTCTGTCACGATGATTGATGTTTTATGTTTTTAACCTCCGTGGTAATCGTATGTGTTTTGTTCCGGGTTGGCCACCGGGGTGCCCATTATGGGTCCAGACCATCAGAAAATAGCTGGCCTACTACCCTGTCGACATGGTCCGTACACTGTCCGGTCTTTACGCGCGACTGAGCAGTGGATGATAGTTATGTTTTTTTTAAAAACTTTGCATCAAAGATTTATTTTTGACTTACACATATGTATGTTTTGGGGGGTAGAATGATTACAAAAGAATTGCATATTGATTTAATTCATTTTGACATTTGTTTTATATGTTTCTATCTCAGTGATCATTTTATGTTTTCTTGATATATTATCGCTGAGATGATCGATCATTGTTATCTTTCCGCCCTGACGATCGGTGTATGCATTTATGTTTTTCATAACTCATCATATATTTCGGCCAGGGTGATCGTTTGGGTATAAGCTATCAGAAATAGTACGACCCAACCCTCTGTCTGTAGGGGATCGGTTCGTTCATTGTCTGATCTATGCATGCGATTTGGGCATTGGACTCTCATTTATATTTCGTCCAGTGAGTCATATTGGATGATTGGTATGGTTTTATGACAATGAATTTTGAAAATGATTTTGTTTACAGAAAAAAGGGTTTCTTAAATGTATTTTCGAAACGATTTTTGACAGATTTCAGAATACCAACATCATAAGAGCTTATAGGGTTATTTATTACTTTTGGCAGTGTCTATAGATGTATTGGTCGATATGAAAGGTTATTTTCATTAAAAGAATATATATATAGGTAGGTTTATAGTTAGATATAGATCTTATAGGTATAGTAGGCTTATAGTTAGATATTGATCTTATAGGTATAGTGACATTTTTTTTAATTAGTTTATGAGATATGCATAGGAATCATACATTTCAGGAATCGTCTGAGGTGTACATAACTGATAATAGTGAGATGAATATTTGAAAGGTAGAATAGTTTGTTATACCGTTTTGATGATATTTGAAGGTAGTAAAAGTAAGAAAGTTTTTATAATTGTCTAATCTAGACTAATACAGAGTATACAGGAAAGTAAAGCGGAAAATCAGAGTAGCGCAATAGAAGTGTGATAAATCTTGATATATTAGTCTGTAAAATAGAGCTTGATGTATTTAATATTGGTTGTTTTTTTATATATAGTAAACATAAGTTAAAATATGCGTTTGATCAGATAAAAAGGTTTGATAATGAGTAATGTGTTTGTAAAACAGATAAGAACTAGATAACTGACTCAGATTTAATATATATAGTTGCATGGTCACATAGACAACTTAGTGTTTGAGTTTTACAGGTTGATGACCTGATCGATTGACGACAGACATCTGATCTTAAAGAGCCGAATAACAGCATTGCAGTCAGCCAATCACCAGGTCTTGGGTGGATGAAAGTCAAGTTGTTTAAGAGTTTAGTTGTAGAGAATTGAGTTGTATAAGTTTAGTTGTAAATATTTTTTTTGTTTATACGCATTTTCGGGTATGAAGCCCAATTGTATTATGTCTTGAGTTTATTACTTTGGTGTTATGTTATGTATCTAGGACCTATAGGATGTTTGAGGTGCTGGACTTTGATCCAGGTTGAATGAATTTTAGCAGAGTTCATGCCGAAATTTTGTCAGAATCAGAGGCTTATGGAGATAGGATTAGCCTGTCTCCTACCGGAAGCATCCTGGCTTAGGCAGGATGTTACAAAGATGGTATTAGAGTAGAGGTTATAGAGTGTCGGTGACTGCAGCTGCTGAGTATTCAACTATCTCAGTATGTATATGTTTTATTTTGACAATATCGGTCTTTGCTTGTTGTATGGTTTTAGTATGCCCAGGTCAGAATTCGAGGACAAATCCTATATAAGGAGGGTGAATGTAACATCCCAGATAATTTTAGAAAATTAGTGTGAATTTTATATTTCTTGCGTGAGGTTGCGAGTGAACACGAGGATTATTTTATGGTAAAATGGAATTTTTTTAGAAATAGTAATGACTCATTATTAAATCAAACTAGAGGGGTTGATTTGAAAATTTAAGGAATTAGTATTAATGGGTCTAGATATTTCTACACATATATATGTATATTAAATAAATAAGTCTAGATTTTTCTATATATATATTAAATACACACACGTGCTTCTTAAGAATACACACCCACACACTTTGCAAAATACACACAAGATACACACACACGCGCAGACTTTCACTACACACATATTACATAGAGTTGAAACTAGAAAGAAATAAGGAAGAACAGAGCAGATCAAAGAAACCGAAGAGAATTAAGAAGAGGGGAAGAAGTCCAGAGAGAAGACATAGATCGAGATGGAAAAAAAATTAATGGAGAAATTTGTTTTTGATAATGAGAATCATTATCACCTCTTCTCATTTTCGGCTTCTCAATGACCTGTTAGCTACAGGTTTCTTCTCTTTTCAAACTGTTATTTATTTTCTAATTTATGCTATTGAGTTTTGTTTCTAATTTATGATATTTGGTTTTGTTTCCTTGAATTTTATTGAGCAAATTTATTTATTTATTAATTTTTTTTATACTTTAATCTGTTTTGTTTGGTAATTTGGGGCCTGTTTGGATGGAAAAAATTTTCAATTAATAGCTTAACTAAATAAAATTAGATTAGAGGAATGGCTATACTATTGAATAATTTATTTTTGGGAAGATAATGGTAATCAAGCATGATGATAGATATATAGGTATTGAATGAAAATGATGGGTGGTTAACAAAATATTTGAAATAGGAAAGAATGTTGATGATGATTGGTATTGTGCTTGACAGCAATTGTTGCAGAATAGTGTATAAATGGTAATTTATTTGATGCCACATTCGGCTATCTGGGAATGTAGGGGCTGTTTTTAGTTGGTTTGATAAGATATATACCGAAATTCATTTCAATTGCAGTGAAATTAAAATGAAGATGACCCTAGGTACAAGTATTGTTAATGTATGTGTTACACATGCCTATCGTTTGAGGAAATGTCTAACTGTGTAAAGATCTAATAATTGAAAGAGTTTTGTACATGATAATACATGAGATGTGTGCTGAAAAATCTGGTGATCTTGCTGAATGGAAAGTACCAAAAAGAAGGTAGAATCTGAGAAAAGAAAGAAGCTGTGAGCGGAGGAGAAGGTAAGTATACTGTGCTTATAAATTCCTTGAGTTAAATTGATTTTTGCCAATTAAGATTTGAGTTTGAATTATAGGTTAAGCTTTGATGGATTCCTTTTTCTAGTTTAGGCCTTACGTTTTTGGTGTGCATATATGCATGTGAACATGAATTTGGATTAGTATTTCTTCTTTAAATAAAGTGAAGTTTATGCACTGAATTTCATTCGGGTAGTAAACCAGTTTGGTTTGTCCACTTATGACACAAACCTTAGCTTTATACTCTGGCATAGGAGAAAAGGTAAGCCTGTTGTGTTAATTTTTAGTTGCAGCCTGTTCATTAATTGTAAATGCTCAAGATAAAGAGAAGATTTACAAATTATAGTATCATAAACAGTTTACTATTAGAGAGAATACTGGGTTGCTAGTTCAATGACTCAATCAACGGTGAAGATTTAAATTACCTTGTCCTAGCATAATAACGATGTGATCTGAACTTGACTATTGTACTCAATTGCTAAAAACAGCAGTCCGAAAAATTACCACGATTCAATAGTGAACAGTTACTAATTGATATAATTATGGCCATGAAATGCTATGATTCAATAATATAGGTTTTGATATTTACAAAGTATGTGGTTTATATAGGAATGTGAAAAATTAATGTGGAGTCAATATATCTCGAGATATAAAAAGTTCTATGATGTTGATAGTCTGAATCGTGAAATATTTTGAAACATGTTTTGATAACTTGGTATTTGATTTCTTATTTTTAAAGATTTGATTTTGTTTACAAAGGATAAAGAAAATATTTCCGCCACTGTGATTGGTGTTTTACGTTTTTAACCCTCCGTGGTGATAGTTTGTATTTCATTTTTGTGTTGTCCACCAGGGTGCTCCTTATGGGTCGAGATCATCGAAAAATGGTTGGCCTACTACACTGTCCGGCTTAGAGATCTACCTAGTTAAATATCATACAATTTGTTGGCCAAAGTCAAGATTCTGTGTTATTTAACGGGATCCTAGCCCACTAGGAGACACGGTTTCCCGAGTACTCGACAGAGGATTAGAGCTCGCCGAAAAATAGTGGGAGGCAAGAATTGAATTTGCAATACTCGTTCAATTACTTGCCATAAGGGCTCAATCAAATATCATTCGTTGTTATGATTTAAATGTTAGTTAGACTAATATTTAAATCGTTGTTTTATTAAATAGTTGGACTATATATTCAAACTATTCGATTATAGTTTATTTTATAATTGGATTATAGTAATCAATATAATTGATTTTAATCTATTGAATTATTGTTGATTAAATAGTTAGACTATTGTAATCATTATAATTATTAGTACCTTAATTATTGATTAAATAGTTGGACTATTAAAATCAAGATATATTGAAAGATTGGACATTTAAAACATAATCTTGGATTAAAATGTTTAAATGGTTTAATTTTCAAATTGGGAATAATTTCAGGATGGTCCTGGAAATAAATAATAAGTTACTTTATTTGATAAAATAACTTGTTAAGCCTAAGCCCAGAATTAAGCAAATAAGTAAAGCATAATCTTTGGAAGGTTTATGCAGTGATAACTTTAGTGCTTAATCCAACATACTTGTCATAAATCTATGTTTAGATTTAAGAAGTATTAAAATTGCAATTAATAACTCTTGGAGAGTTAATGACTATTCTCAAGGAGATAAAGTCAAACTTTACAATTGGGCTAATAGCGCAAGGCGCACCTTACTTCAATATTCTAGAAACCCAAGGCTTGGCCGAAGGCTTCTGAATATTGAAAAAGGTAAAGGTAAAATCATTAAGATCTTTTGGGAAGATAAAGAACATATCCCAAAATGACTGCCGTTTGGATATGGCAGACATGAAGGAATTAAAGAAAGAGCAAGGCTCTGACTTTAAATATATTCGTCATTATTATGTTCACTACTAGTATTGAAATTGGATTTTAAATACTTAGTGTGTTACATAAAATATATGTATTGATGCTCAGAATCTGCTATTAGTAGGATACTGACTTCAAGCTGAGATTAATCTGCGAATCGGAAACGGGACGAAAGTCGCTGTTTCGACCGTTGATACCTAAGCTTAGGAACTATCCTTGAGGTATGTACTTAAATTAGGAAACTGTTATAATGTAACTAGATAGACTAGGAACATTATCTCTATATCAGTGTTTAATCCGTTGCGGATAAACCTTTATATTCTAGAACACTAAAATGTTTCATTATATAAAGATGATATTGAGATAAACACATTAGATGTGAATTACAGTATTTATATTTTGAATATAAATAAATCTCAAACATATTATATGACAAATAAATAGCTCTAACTGATTTGATCAGAAGAGACTTAAATGTGGCATTGTTGTCTAGGACACAATAAACAAGACTCGTATATCCAAACTTTTGAAGAGTGGGTACTATGACTGATTTGATTATTCAAATAAAGTATACGAATCTAGTTCTTTAGGTAAAGTACCTAAAATACTATTTACTTAGTAATAGTGAAAAATGCCATCGATCTGTAAGCCCTATTCATTGTGAAGTAAGTGGGCCCAAATCTAGTTAGGCTAGATGTGGATATGAATATTTCGTGACCTATACGGATGTGGCATCGCGTTATGGTTATGTGTTTCTTTTAAAGAACATAAATCGGAAACTTTTAGAGTTTCGACACGAAATAGACAAACAGATCGGCTAAAGTATTAAACCGTCACGGTAAGACCGAAATGGAAAATACTTAAGCAATAAGTTTCACATATACTTGAAAGAGTATAGTATTCTTTCAAATGAGGACTCCTCCCGAGATACGTCAGTTTGACGGTGTGTCCGTACGGAGAAATCGAATTTTGTTGGACATGATAAGGTTTATCATGAGTCGCTCTGAGCTATCGTTTCCTTCAATGGATATGCATTAACAGTGCAAAACTTATTTAGAATAAGGTTCCATGAAAATCAATATGACAGAATTCATATTGGATATGAACGGGAAAGAAACTGGGTTTCATGTTCCTGTAAATTTGGGTATGCTGGGCATATGTTTGGATGATACCAAACTAAAGCCTAAATCGGATAAGTGCCAAATGTAGGTTATCCTAGGGAAAACCATAAGTATAGTACTTATACAACTCACTTGAGAACAATTGTAATTGTTGCTCACCATGCGGTCTTCCTTAGAGGAATACCGATATGCAGTGGTAAGTGGGAGGACAGTAAAACTCGATGAAAATCAGAGTGATACTTTTCAAGGCACGAAGTCCTTAATGGAACACAAACTGTTTATCAAAGATGAACATATACCATTAATCTTCGTATACACAAGAACCGCGTAGATCGGAGAGAGTCAGAAAACAACCTGGGGTATGAGTTTCTGATCTCACCTCATAAAGATGTCAATCTTATTGAGGAAAACCCAACTACGTATGAGGAAGTGATACAAGGTATCGACTCCTATTATGGCAAAGTGCCATGAGTCCAAGATGGATTCCATATATAACAACTATGTTTGGACACTAATTGATGTACCGTAAGGCATTGTGCCTGTTGGTACTGTAAAAGTCTTCAAGGAAGACATACATGGAAGACAACATACCAACGTACAAAACTAGGCTTGTAGCGGAAAGGTATCGTTATCAACATTGTGTTGATTACGGTTCAACCTTTTACCTGTTGCCACGGTAAATCCATTTGGATAATGCTTGATGTAGCTGCACGTTTCATTTATGAAATGTGTCAGTTAAATATCAAAATCGCTTTCCTTAAACGGAAACCTTTTGGAGGATGTTTATAACATCCTGATGATTTTATCGTACCTAAACCAGCAAACTAGGTTTGCATGTTGTTCGATCCATGTTTGGATTGAAGCAAGCAATAGGTTCTTGGAACTAACGTTTTGATGTAATCATAACGATGTATGATTTAGTTCAAAAACGAAAATGATTCTTATGTATATTATGAGGTTAGTGGGAGCGCACTGACAATGAATGTCCTATATAAATAATGATAACATATATCATTTCTTGGAAATGATATTCCCATAAAATAATCGGTGAAAGCTTGGCTTTCAAGAAAAAAATTCTCCATAGAATTCTCAGGAGAAACAACCTTTGTTCTGGGAATAAAGATCTACTAGGATAGATTTAAGTTGTTAACACTCTCTGGGAAATTGTACATTAAAAATGTACGCGACCTGGTGTCTCATACGCTTTGAGCATATGGAGTCACAATCAGGTCAATCCAAGTGATAGTCACTGGATTGATGTTAAGAACATCCGTTAGTATCTTAGAGAACTAAGGATGATGTCTTAAACTATGGAGAAGGAGAACTTGAAGTGACTGGGATCACTATAGCAAGTTTCCTAAACCGATAAAGATGACTAAAAGTCGCAAACTATACTATACAGTTTGAATAACGGTACAGTGAGCTGGAAATCTTCCAAGCAAGATATTGTTACCGAATAAATAACAAATGCGGATTATTGCTGCAGTTGAGGCAGCAATAGAAGCCATCTGGGTCAATAAATAAATCTAATTGGATTAGATATAGTTCTGTTAGCGGCTGAGCTGGGCGTCAACACAGGCTAAAGAATTAATGGTCTCATCAACGATCCAGATACATACTTCGACTATTCATCTGATTCGTTCGGATCATACATCAGGGTGATGTGATGATCGAATAAATCGCGTCAGACGATAATCATATAAATCCGCTGACGAAAGTAGTTTCTCAGCAGTTTGAGCCAACCGTACATAGTTCAGGTGTTAGACACTCGAGTGACTGGCTAAAGGCAAAGTGGGAGATTGTTGGACAGTTATGACCCATAGCGTCACTATTTTTACAGATCATAGTGTTGTTGTACAAATTAACTATGTGACAAAGGAGATTGCACTCATATCATTTGTGATTAGATCACCTTAGATATGTAAATGATAGGAGGTTCTTATGATTTGTTCCTAGATTGAGAATGATATGAGACAGTATCAATCAATGAAGGATAAATCATTAAACATCCATAGTCAGAGCATTGTCGAGATTGGACATCGATAGATGCGTAAAAGACTAGTATTACACTTGTGCGTGTTATGTGATACATAACGGCATAGTTCTCGTATATCTGGGTATATGATACGCAGGCAAGTGTAATAGGAGGTTGTGTTTCACCGATGGTACGGGAAACAGCTTCGCTCAGGATTAGACCACCGTAGAATCCCATTGTTATTATGACTTTGTGTCTGTGGGAGTCTGCAATCAGGGTAGGTGTATTTGGTCTTAACTTGAGACTTGCACCGCTAATACTTGCGACAATCAATATACTTTAGTTGAGGTCTTCCAGGGCTTAACAGGTTCTGTGTACGTCGATGCTGGGTATATTGAGAATCGTAGTGTATTGGGTGTGATGTCAAGACGGAAGTGTAACTCTAGTCATATGGAGATGATGGTCACGTAGGATATGGTATTAGTGCTCTTATATGCTGTGCGGCTATCGGGATATTATGACTCGGTCATGTATATCCGATTGTAGAGACTAGTTACCAGACATCCGACATGTGCTTCGTACGGGGCAGACACATATCTAGCTCAAGGGCCTAGCACGTGATCATCCGATACTGGATCGAAATACGCAATACTACGTATACTACGCCTGATATAGATCACATATTCCTGTAAGGATATTTCCAGAGAATTGGGTAGGCATGGCGCTTTGCTAGAGGCCAACCTTGTCTTGTTAATTGGTAAAACGTAATACTTGGTACTTACGTGTTCAGATAGTCCGACGACCGAATTTACTGCCAACAGATCCGGAGATCTCATGGGTCGCTTCCCAATGATACACCGATGACGTATGACTAGCATTATATATTAATCTGGGATTAATTAGAAGATAGACAGAACTAATCTGTGATTAATTGCGGAGATATTTTATCTAGGATAAAATATCAATTTAAAGAGAGAGAACAATTAATTTGGAATTAATCGATAAATAATATATTCGATATATTAAACGAAATTGGATTTCGATTAGGAATTAAAATTAGATTTTAATTCGGGCACTTGAATTAATTTAGAATTAATTCTCAAGCGACGTGATTAGTACATTGGATTTATTAACGAGGCATCAGAAAAATCGTTAATTTATAATTATCGAAACCGAGATCAGAATGTGTTTACGAAGTTACGTCAATTTTGAATCACGTGTCGCAAGTCGTATCGCAAATCACATCGCAAGTCATAAAAGTCAAATCACTTTTTGGAAAAGTAACTTTGACTCTTTGACTTTGACCTTTAAGATTTGGAGGGAAATTTTGGGGGGAAAAGACTTTTAACTTTTTGGAAAAGTGAAAGACTTTTCCTTTTCACCTTTTACCATGGGTAAAATGATTAAAAAGGTTATTACATTTGTTTTATTATTTTTTAAAAGCATAAAATAAATGGTAAATGCTTTAGTATTTTTGGAAAATATATAAGTGAAATGTTTGACACCTTTTTCCCTTAACCTAATCAACTCTCCATCTCTCTTTCCTCTCAAGAAGGTCACTCCCAAGGCAGTGAACTGCCCAAGGTTGGCCGAAACTGATGATCCATTTTTGAGGGTTTTGTGGCAAAATCCAAGTGCTAGCACACTCCTAAGAGGCATACGAAGGTGTTAGGGAAACTCACCCACGAGCCGGGAATCGTTTGACGCAAGTTCGAGGCTCAAATTCATGAAGCAAATCTGATTTTTTGGACAGAAAAATCTGCACTGCTATTGGCGCCACTTTGAAAGGGAAAATCACTTTGTTCTTCTTCAAATCGTCACAACCGATCGATGTGAGTATTCCGCTATCTCCTTTGATGTATTCACACTTATTATTCATGATTGTTTGATGATCTTGGGACCCAGAATAAAACCAACAGTGGATCCTCGTAAGTCCAATGCAAAGGTAAATGTTGTCGAGACTTTTAAATCTGTAATGAAGAAGAAGAAAAACGCTGGGATGGCTAAGGGAAAGCCTATGAAGAAGAAGAAGAACAAGAAAGGCTCCAAGGATACCAAACCCAAAGGAAAATGTTTCCACTACGACAAGAATGGGCATTGGAAAAGGAACTGTCCTAAATACATTGCTGAGCTGAAGGAGAAAAAGGAAACATGTAAATATGATTTACTCGTTATTGAATCTCTATTATTGAAGGATGATAAATCCGATTGGATAGTTGATTCTGGAGCCACTAACCATGTTTGTTCTTCTTTGCAGCTACTTGATTCATGGAGGGACTTTGCTGAATGTGACTACACTATGAGGGCCGGGACAAGGGATGTCATTTCAGCGAGAGCAGTGGGAGTTTCAAGTTTAAATTTTATTAATAAAAGTTATTTAAATTTGAACAATGTATTATTCATTCCTGGTTTTGGCAGAAATTTGGTTTCGGTTTCTAAACTTTTGGATGTTGGTTATTATTGGTAGAAATGGATTAACTATATGAACAGGAAACTCAGAAAATAACTTGTATATATTAAGACCATTAACACATAGGTCACTGCTCAATGCTGAAATGTTTAAGGTCGAGAAACCTAAAACTAAACGGCCAAAGATTTCTGATGATGACATATATATATGTCATCTTAGACTTGGTCCCATCAACCTTGATCAGATAAATATATTGATAAAGAATGGAGCCTTAAACCAGTTAAAGCTCGGGTCTCTACCAGTTTGTGAATCTTGTTTAGAAGGTAAAATGACCAAGAGACCTTTTACTGGAAAAGGTATAAGAACTAATCAACCACTTGAGCTAATACATTCGGACGTTTGCGGACCGCTGAATGTAAAAGCCTGAGGTGGTTATGAATACTTCGTCACATTCATTGATGATTATTCAAGACATGGGTATGTCTACCTAATGCATCACAAATCAGATACCTTTGAAAAGTTCAAGGAGTATCGTGTTGAGGTTGAGAACCAATTAGGTAAGACAATCAAAACTCTACGATCACATCGTGGAAGGGAATACCTCGACAGAGACTTCTAAACTCACAGCAGTTGGAACACCATAGTAAAATGGTGTTGCAGAAAGGTGAAATTGAACCCTACTAGACATGATGAGATATATGTTTAGTTATAGCTCACTACCTAGTTCATTCTGGGGATATGCACTGCAAATCGTAATGTATATCCTTAATGTAGTTCCATCCAAGTCTACTCCTAAGACTCCCTTAGAGTTGTGGAATGGTCGTAAAGCTAGTTTGCGACATATCCGCATATAGGGGTGTCCAGCACATGTGCTGAAGAACAATACTACAAAGCTGGAACCACGTTCTCAGGTGTGCCTATTTGTAGGCTACCCGAAGGAAACTAGGGGTAGATTCTTCTACAGTCCTGATGATAACAAAGTATCTGTATCGACAAATGCTACGTTTCTAGAGGAGGACAATATGAGGGAGTTCAAGCCTCGGAGTAATGTGTTACTCGATGAGTTACTTACTGGTTCGACCAGCACGCCATTGTCAACGAAAGTTCACAAATACATAGCACCTTCGATATCTGATAGTCAGATGTAACCTAGTCAGAATGATCTACTGCCTAGACGCAGTGGGAGGGTTGTACGACAACCTGATTGCTACCTAGGGGTTGGAGAGGCACAAGTTGTCGTATTTAAGGATGGCATAGATGATCCATTAACCTAGAGTAGTGCAATGGATGATTCTGACAAAGAGGAATGCTCAAAGCCATGAACCTAGAGATGAAGTCCATGTACTCCAACTCGGTCTGGGAACTTGTAGACCAACCTGATGGGGTGAAACCCATAGGTTGCAAGTGGATCTACAAGAGGAATAGGGGATCAGATGGGAAGGTACAGACCTTCAAGGCTAGACTACTGGCCAAGGGTTATACCTAGAAAGATGGAGTTGACTATGAGGAAACTTTCTCGCCAGTAGCTATGCTTAAATCCATATGTATTCTTCTATCCATTGCCGCATATTATGACTATGAAATTTGGCAAATAGATGTCAAGACTGCATTCTTGAATGGCAATCTTGATGAAAGTATCTATATAATACAACCAGAAGGGTTCATCGCCAAAGGTTAAAAGCAAAAGGTTTGCAAACTGCAAAGGTCCATTTATGGACTCAAGCAGGCATCTCAATCTTGGAATATAAGATTTGATACAACAATCAAGTCTTATGTTTTTTAGCAGAATGTTGAAGAGCCTTGTGTATACAAGCGCGTCATTGACGGGAATGTGGTTTTTCTTATTTTATACGTTGATGATATTTTACTCATTGGGAATGATGTAAGGATATTATCAGATGTGAAAACCAGGCTAGCAGACCAATTCCAAATGAAATATTTGGGAGATGCCAGTTATGTTCTTGGGATCCAGATACTTCGGGATCACGAGAAATGACTGTTAGCTATGTCTCGGATGTCCTATATCGATAAGATCCTTGTGGGATTTAGGATGCAGAATTCCAAGAAAGGAAATCTGTCTTATCGGCATAGAATTCATTTGTCAAATGAACAGTCTCTTAAGACACCTCAAGATGTTGAGGAAATAAGACATATCTCATACGCCTCAGCAGTTGGTAGCTCATGTATGACATGTTATGCACGAGACCGTACATCTATTTTACAGTGGGAGTAGTCAATATGTTTCAGTCAAACCCAGGATTGGATCACTGGGTGGCTGTGAAAACACATTCTCAAGTATCTTAAGAGAACGAGAGATTATATGCTTTTGTATTCTGGTGAGGATATGATCCTAAAGGGATACACAGACTCTGATTTTCAGACAGATGTCGATTCAAGAAAATCTACATCTGGATCAGTGTTCACCCTAGGTAGTGGGGCTATTGTATGGTGGAGCATAAATCAATCTTGTATTGCTGACTCCACCATGGAGGATGAATATGTAGCGGCTTGTGAAGCAGCTAAGGAAGCAGTCTGGCTCCGTAAATTCTTGGGAGATCTGGAAGCTGTTCCAGATATGGATAGACCACTCATACTCTATTGCGATAATAGTGGTGCAGTGGTAAATTCCAAAGAACCAAGAAGCCACAAGAGGGGAAAGCATATAGAGAGGAAATATCATCTCATCAGGGAGATAGTGCAGAGATGAGACATTACCGTCACAAAGATTACATCTGCAGAGAACCTTGCTGATCCGTTTACAAAGACTTTACCGGCTAAAGTTTATGAAGGTCACCTATATGGTCTAGGATTACATGAAATGTCCCATTTGTTATAATGCAAGTGGGAGATTGTTGGAATGTATGCCCTAGAGCTACATGTGATGTAAACGGTTTTATATGTTTTGAAATAAAATGATGCATTATTCTTTCATCAAATTGTTTGTTTAATTTTGCATATTAAATATCTTCTTAAATACCCTAGATTACTTATGTACCTTCAGACTTGTTGTATGAGTGTCATGTACAAGAGGATTTAAGTCTGAAGTTAGTAATCTTAAATAGTCCATGGAGAGTAAACAAAGCGGGTACTTTGTTTGTGGTTTATCTATAGTTGTGGTCCATTCTATATTCATATGGTAATCTTGATCCGGATCGTCCATGTAGTGACATGAGAATGGAGGCACCTTGTATGATGCGATCATATAGAAATGACATTCTTATAATGTCCGTTAAGAAAAGAAAGTCATTTCAATCTACTTGATGGTCATATATGGATTGATCTTAATCCTGGGTATACTACAAAGGTGAGGTTGGTGTAGCAGTCCCGACCAATAGCTACGTACTTTGGGGGCACAGTTTGTTTTGTAGCTGCGAATGTTTTACATAGACATGGAGTTCACTCCTTCTTGTGAGAAGTAGATGAGTATCTTTATTAAGAGTTGATTCGGTACTTGAACGATTTGAGCGCTCAAGTCTTTCTATTACGAATAGAAAGATTAATAATCATAATAGTTATGAATAAATTGTTTATTAGAGAATCAATGGTACTTAAGGTAAAAATGATTAGAGTGGTATAACAGACATTATGACCCGGCTCTAATTACGAGATACTCGTGAAGGGTCAATTCGTATGTAATGACTATATCGGTGGATACCGACTTGGTTCGGTTTAATATATCATCTGCGGCAACGACAGTGCAACTTTAGGTTTTTAATCGAATAACCCGGAGTTAATAATTCAGAATATTTAATTAAGAGCTTAATTAATATTTTGAGATTATTGGAGATCGGAACCGTAGGTCCACTTGGTCCCCGTGCTAGCTCGATTTACTATACTGGATTTAGTATAATTGGATAGTCCAATTATATACTCATATGTATGAATATTATTAATATGATTAATAATATTATATGTCACACTTGATACCATATATTAAAAGGTTAGTATATAGTTTTAATAATAATAATTTGATAATTATTAATTACATGTTATTAAATTATATTATTTAATTTAATAAATATGATTTTTGATTTTTTGTTTTTCCAAAAATAGTTTTTGGAAGGTTAATGAATGGATTAAGTAATTACTCTTTATGAAAGGCAATTACATATCTTTATTTTTGTAACATATCCTTTATTATAGAAATAAGTGTGGATGTTACACAATTAAAATAAAACTTACTCCTTGGCCGATTCTTATACAAAAATAATGGGATAGATTTTTGGTAATCACAAGTCTTAAATTGGATTTAACTGTTAGTGTTCCTAGAAAATTGCCAAGGATCTAATAAGCATGAAAACATGTGATAAAGATCATTATAAGTTGCGGAATATACTTACAATGAACGAATTTGAGGTTTTAAAATTTTGAGAAGAAGATCTCCAAAATGCTTCCTTTGTTGATTCCAAGTTTTGAGTTGGTTTCCCTATCACCTTAGAAGACTTGTACAAGTGCTAGCTTTGTTGATTTGAAACAAAATCCAAAGAGAGGAGAAGCTTACATTCACGCCCAAAGCTTAGTGTGCTAGGGTTTGTGTTTTTGTTCAAGTGTGTGTAATGAGAGAGAGAGTTGGCTTTTGGTAAAATCACTTTTACCCTTTTCACCTAAACTATGTGGTTGGGTAAATGGTTTTACCAAAACCATTACAAGGTGGTTGGATGGTTGGTGGCTTGGCATAAATGACAACTACCCTCCTAACTACCACATGTGAAGTGGGTCCCACATTTGAATTCAAAATTCAAATGTCTCTACAAATATTTGTCGCGGCTCGGTTCCGTTTAATTCGATTAAATGAACTTTCATCGCTAAATAATTAAATCTAATTTAATTAAATAACGATGCCTCGTAAATATATTACGAACATCATTCACGAATTAATTCTAAATTAATTCGTTCATTCGTATTAAAGTCCGACTTTAATTTCGTAATGAAATCCAAGTCATATTAATATATCTGATATATTAATTTTAGCCCATACAAATAAATTAAATAGAAAAATCAAATTTAACTATTAAATTTATCTTATCGATTAATTCCAAATTAATCGCGTTCTCTCTCTTCCGAACACATTTAATGTGAGTACCTCGTACCATGTGTTCACCGATTTACAAGACATGGTTGGTTTCTAGCAAAGCACAGTGCCTACCCAATTCTCCAGAAATATTCTTACTGGAATATATAATCTATGTCAGGCGTAGTATACGTAGTATTGCGTATAGGGATCCAGTATCTGATGTCACGTGCAAGGACTGGGGCTGGAATAGAGCCTGCCCCGTACGAAGCACATATCGGATATCAAGCAACTAGTCTCTTTGAATCGGATAATCATAACCTTGTCATATTATCCCGATGGTTGAAACAAAATAGAGAACTAGTTATGAATCCCTGCGTGATCATCATCTCCATATGTCTGAAGTGATACTTCCGTCTTGACATCACATCCAGTAGACTACGATTCCCAATAAACCCAGTAGAGGCGTACACAGAACCTGTTAAAGCCCTGGACGACTAAAACTAAAGTTTACCGATTGTCGCAAGTACTAGCGATGCAAGTCTCAGGTTAAGACCAAATACACCTACCCTGAAGCGGACTCCCATAGACACATATACATACTACCAATGAGATTCCGCGGGGGTCTATCCAGAACGAAGCTGTTTTCCGTACCATCGGTAAAACACAACCTCCTATCGCACTTGCATAAGTATCCTATACTTAAATATATGAGAACTATGCCATTATGTCCTCACAACAGGCACAAGTTCAATACTACTCTATTCTGCATTATCGATGTCCAGTCTCGATAATATTACGACTATGGATATTTAATGATTAAACCTTTATGGATTGATACTGTCTCATATTATCTCAATCCGGAACTAATCATATGGATTTTTACCATTTATATATATCAAAGTAAATAAATTACGAAACGGTAAAAGGCAATTTCATTACTACATGGTTAATTTTGTACAAAAAACACAATGTCTTTTACAAACAGTGACGCTATAGGTCATCATTGTCTAACATTAACAACTCTTTAAATGAGATATTTAAATTGTCATTGAGATGATAATTATGTAATATATTTGATGTTACAAATTTCCTATTGAAAAGAGTTAGTTGCTGAAAATTGAAAGAGTGGAGGCTAAGGATTTGTTTGTTTTTGGAAACAAATAACCCTAGGTATAAAAAAGATTATTTATTTTTCTTTTGCATCTCTCTCTTATTCTTAGAAACCTAGGTATCTTCTTCTTCTTCTCTATTCTCTAAAAAGTTGAGAAACTACATTGAAGAACAAGAAGAAGAAAAACAAAAACAAAAAATTATTAAGTGTGTTTGAAATCTCTAAACCGTTTAGGGATTTATTTTGTGAGTGTAGCCCACACTACTTTCCGTTGGTAACGAGATATAGCTCGGAAGACTTTGTGATGACGAACAAATCATCTTTTGTGATGACGAACAAATCATCTTCTCATTCACTCTTATAAGTCAGGGCATTGAGGAACAATTATACCTCATTGTCGTATTTCACTTGTTACAATCGGGGCTCGGTTTGTTTTTTTAATTCGGATTTTTGGGAAACACCTTGGAGACCTTTTGGGGCTGATTTAGGACTGTTTTTGAGTGGAAAAATTAGATCTTAAACACTCTAGCAGTTCTCTCAAATAGTGGACTGATTTGTGTGTAGTTCGGTTATGTAACGGGTGCAAAACAGTCTATTAATTCACTGCAGTTCGGGGGCTGTTCGGGGACTATTTCGGGGCTGAAATCTTATCTGAAACAGAAGTAAAATTTCAGTATACCCACTGGTTACATTCAGCCAAAGGAAGGGCAAAGCAGAAAAAAATTTCAAGGTCGATCCGTGTGCCTAATCGCTTCCGCTGCTCGAGGAAAGCATTTCCTACATAACGCTGAGTCCAAAATTCCGCTTATTTTAGGTAGACCTTTTCTTGCCACAGCTAATGCCCTTTGTAGGAACGTTCTAATAAAGCTATCATTTGGAAATGTGACTATAAAGTTGAACATTTTTCATGTTGAAAAACATCCACGGGATGATGATGAGTGTCAAGGTACATACATGCTCGAAGCAGTCCAGCCAGAAACAACTTCTCTACAACATGAATCAAATCCTCATGAAGTGAAAGTGATCCCAAAGAGTCGTAAAATGAGGAAAAGAAGAGCTTCAATTGCAGATGATATTTGGAAAGTTAAAGAGGGGGTTGAATCTCCTCTTACATATGTACAGTCAAGACTTTCAGTCACCAGATCCTGGAGGATCAATGGATACACGACCACAGCTAGACAGAAATTCCCTTATATGCCTTCATCAGTACGCTAGATGGAACCACCATGACAACTTCAGTGTTTGCGTCTAGCTGAAGACGTTAAACTTAACGCTAGCGGGGGCAACCCTTGCATCTGCATTTATTTTATATATTTTATTTTATTTAGTTTTATATTATTGTATGCTAACTACATGTTTATTTTTTCTTTTTGCATGAGTGTTTATGCAGGAGTTAGCACAACCTACACAACCAACCAACTAAAGTCTAACCAGTAGGAACCTGATCAACTCTACGCCTTGTAGTGTTGTTCCTTAACCCTTTTTCTTTATATTTATCTTACATAGAGGGCAATGCAAGTTTTAAGTGTGGGGGTGTATGCATGTACATGATAATACCTGTCATAAATACATTTTATTTTATTTAAAAAAACTAAAAAAAAATAATTGTTTTGTTTTGTTTTTAGTCTTTGATCGTTAAACATAAGTCAAATGATGATATTGTTTGTGTTAAGATGAAATCTTAGAAACGATATGTCCTTTAATGCACTTTTATATGATGCTTTGAGTAGTTTATCGATGTTAGACTTATAAGCACTTACTTATAGGTTTCTAGCAGTGAAAACCTGAGTAGTTAACAAGATGACAAGTTGAAGAAATTGCATATCGATGAATGATCATTTGCTTAGATATCTATCCTGATTTGCTTGTGTTATGATGTACGATAGGTTAAAAATAAAAGAAAAGTCTCTTAAGAAAGACAATAAAACACCTATTACCGATAAGCGTGAAGCTACCCATGGGCGAGTATTAGGACCATCATGAGGAGAAATGCTACCTTAAAGGGTAGATGTGTTGAGAAAAAAGAAAAGAAAAAGAGAAAGAAAAGAAAAATACAAAAATGAGAAAATGAAAAGAGAGACCAAGGAAAAAGAGAAATCATGCCATATTGAGCATAAAAAAGCAACTACAGAACTTAATTGAGATATCTAGGTTGGTTTGACCCTTCGACCCCAATTTTTAAATGAACTCATTAAGTTGGCTTATCTAGGAATAAAGCTGTGAATAAACCTTAGCACACAAAACTGTGAGTCTGGCTTAGATGATTTATTCAAAGACTTGGATTTGAGTTACATTGAGTACTTTGAAGCTTCTCTCGTTTCATTACTAAGCATTCTTTGATGACAATATTATGTGTAACTATTGGGACTATTTAATTTTTACTTTTACATGATTGTTTGTTTGGAATGACGTTTGTAGGCGTCGTCACTGTAAACCCTCACGAGACTATAATTCATCCACTAGGGACACCTAGGGGTTTAAAGGCTTATTACATACGCTAAATGCAAACGTGATCCCTACGAAAGTGGCTTAAATATTTTTTAATTATTTAATTTTGATTTTATTTTATGCTTGAATTGCTAGGGACTGCCAATAAGCTGGTTGGGGTTGTCATAAGTGCATGAAAATGTACTTTGAAACATCACTTTTTTGGGCTTATTGTTTAGTATTTAGTTATATATTTTCTATTTTATTATATATTTTTTATTATTATTTTAATTCAGAAAGTATTTATTAATTACGTTGATTTAGTATTTTTCTCCTTATTATTTGTAGGAATTGGAAAAGGACACTACAAGAAAAAAGGCCTTTACTGACACTAAGGTTAGTGACACTAGGCTAAAAGTGTCAGAAACGACGTGTAAATGTGCCTATTTCCGTGTTTTTCACTTAAATATCAATAATTACTGACACTATGGTATCAGTGATTTTAGTGTCAGTAATTACTATTACCATAGTATCAGTAAGAAATAAAAAAAAAAAAAACGCGTAGTCGTCTGCAGTCGAACCAACACCTCACGGAAGTGACGTTTTTCGCATATATTACTAAATCTCATGGCTTCTCATTTGCGAATCATTTACTGAACCAACTCTTGCCGAACCAACTCTTGTCGCACAATCATCATTTGCGAATCACTCACATGGCTTCTCATTTACCGAACCAACTCTTACAAATCCCTCAAATCCTCCATAGACAAGGCCTCCAAGAAACTCGAAACCATGAAAAGCGAAAGCCCAGTGAAAGAATCCGGCCGTGATTTGTCCTTATTCAAATTCAAATCCGGTGCCGTTGTGGCCCTTGTTCTTTTCATTGTTTTTGGGTTGTTGAATTCTCTGTTTGAATGGAAACTGGGAAAGTTGTTGCGAAATTACCGTTTAAGCCCTTTGGGATTGTGATGAAGATGAGTCAGAGGAGAGGAGTGGCTAGGGTTTTAGAATTTCTCTCATGCTTTGTTCAAGATTCACGAGGGGGGCTAGGGTTTGTAATTTCTGATTTTCTGTGTGTGCAGAACAAAGAAACAGAGGAGCTAGGGTTTTCAATTTCTATTTTGTCCAGGTACGACGCCTTTGGGACATTTGATCAAAATGGCCCCAAAACTCGCGTTTTTACAATTTCCACCCCCTAAAAATCACAATTTGATATGTTTTATCCCTATTTGCGATTTTGTTGCGTTTCAACCAGATTTTAATCCCTATGATCGTAAAAACGTACGATTCTACGTTTTTAAAAAGCTGTTTTTACAACCATGAGTAAGATAACTTGTGCTATCCTATGAGACTGGGTTTCAACATTTGAATTTATATGGTCCAGGAGAATTTGCTTCGTGATCGTGGAGGAAATAATGATGCAAAGGATTTTGTAGAAAAGCAGCCGGTGAGTTAGACTTGGTTACTATTGCGTAATTACTGGTGGAAACTTGGAGTTGCCTTGTGAATGTGCTTATGATTTATTTTCTTCTAACATATATATTCCTTTTTCCTTTGCTCTTAATCTGTTGCAGCTACCAGAGGATGCTCAATTGCCAAAATCTGGGGGTGAGTGAATACAATTTGATTGAAACTAGACTGATGTATGATACTAATGTTCATGAGATGCCAATTTTCATAAATTGCATTTGTATTTTGAATTTTTGATTTTTTGACTTTGAAAATATCACTATTAATTTCTTAATCATCAGCATGTAATCTAATTTACACCTATTTTGATTAAGATTGTTTCTCCAGTAAGTTTATGGTGCTAACCACGTGCAATGTTTGATATAGATTCACAATCGTCACCAAACAGTGAGATGGATGGCACTGACAAAGTGGGACAATCTGCGAATGCAACTTCATATACGACATCTATTGTTTTATCTAAGGGTAATGAAAAGACAAGTTCCCATGGTGAACCATTGGAAGCTGCAGTATCTAGTAAAGCCCCTACAGAATTACAATCTGTAAATCCTCGTGGAAGACCTGGTAGTTCTGCATCGTCTAATTCAGATCGTGCAGCTGCCACTCTAGCTTCTAATGCTCCTGGTTTATCTCCAAGCTCATCAGTGGGTTCTTTTTCTTCTGAAAAATCAACATTGAATCCCCATGCCAAGGTGTGATTGATATTATGGGTGTTATATGATCATTTGACTTTACTGCTGTCACAAATACATTAAGATAGATGACTTAAGTGTTTATTCTTACTATACTCTCTTCCCGTGTTAAATTTTTTCTTCTCAATGTGTTAACATATTCTTCATCTATGGGTTTCAGGAATTTAAATTCAATCCTAATGCAAAGAGTTTCATTCCCTCTCAAGTGCCTGCTAGGCCTCTATCTCCTGTTGGTGATAATGCCTTCTATCATCCACCAAATGTGTCTGCCGTACCACATATGCATGGCTTGCCTGTTGGTTTTGGAGTAAGTAGTTGAATTTTTTTCCCCTTCAAGCCTTATTTTTCATGGTTTCATGTAAGGAGTGTGAATGGTTTTTTATTGGGATTAGTTTTTAACTTTGGATTAGTTTTTAACTTAAACCAATCCAAATTCTCTTCTTATGATGTTTACTAATATGTTATGACTTTTATGCTTCCATTAGATGGAAATTACATGCATTTCATGAAAAATCTCAATGCATGCTGTTCAACTTGTTTGATATTTGTGGCTAACTTGAATTTTCAGATGGCATCAGTGGTAGCTGGGCACCAGCCTGTCATATATCAGGTTGCACCAATGCAGTCACCCCAAACATATTATCATCCACATGGACCCCAGGTATGACGTGGCTTCAAATTTGTATCAGAGACTGCATGTTCTTTCTTACGACATTAATCAGGGGTACTTATGCTTGTATCATCTGATTAGACATTTATTACCCTTATCCATCTGATTGCAGTATGGACAGCAGATGCTTGTTGGCCAATCTAGACCAGTCTTTTACATGCCAAACTACCAGTCTTTATTTCTATGCTTTTTATTGTATGTTATTGATTTGTTTGTTTTGGTGATTATGTAGCGGTATGAAAGATACAACTTGTTATTATGGATGTCATTTGGTTTTTTATATGCATGCTCTTAGGTTGTTGGTATGGTTATTGTCAATAAGTGCTTTATGTGACAAAAATTAGATTAGGGTTATATTTTGTATTTATATTTTGTATTTTTATTTGGATGTATTTAAGGTTTTTATTTATGAAGATATCGATTTTTTTTGGAAGTTCATCTAATTCTTAACATTTGGTTTATAATTTCAGATTTTGTGCCAGATATCATATTGTTGGGGGATTGTTGCAGGCTTCTCAACAAGTATCATGAATTTTGGTGGGGGCATGACATTTTGGTGGGACTTTAAGAGTAGTTTTTGAAATATATATATGTTAATTTAAAGATTGTCTATGGAGTTTTTGTATTCATCATGTGATACTGTTGAATTGATTAATACGATTAATCTATTATATTGCGAATTTTATATAAATGTAATTTTTTAGTTTTTTATTTCATTGAGTTGGTATATATATATATATATTTTATGATTAATTTAATTAAAAATTAATAATTACTGACGGATATTGATACTATAGTAACAATAATTACTGACACTAAAAATCAAATATATGCGATATACTGATACTGCAGTAACAAAATTTACTGACACTATAGTATCACTAAATACTGATGTTATAGTGTCAATAATTTACTGACACTAAAATAGTGTGAGAGATTACTGATACCATAGTGTCAATAATTTTCTGATACTACAGTATTAACGTTTACTGACACTAGAAACTAGTGTCAGTGATTTCTGGCTGCGGCAACACTGACACATTTATATAGTGTCAGTAAAACCCTTTACTGACACTAATTTAGTATTAGTAAAAGCCTTTTTTCTTGTAGTGTTGGTATCAATGAGTTTGTGAGTTGATGCCGGGAACTATAAAAAATGTGTATATTGAGCCTACGCCCTTGGGCCTTAATTCGTGAATATCAGCACTGCCATATCCTCAGTCTGTGAAAGCAAATGTCTCGCCAAAAGATTATGTTTTTTGTGATGATTGTCTTCTCCACCTTCGGTTGGAGTTTTCTAAGGCTTCTAAGCCAACTATTGGAAGTTATGAAACCATCTGTCACGTCATTTCAAGGCTCTTTTTTCGCTTTGTCTCCTTGATATTCCACGCATCCTTCTCTCACTGTTTAGTGTCAAAATCGAGGACAGTTGTATCCCAAACAAATAGTAGCTTCGATCTCGACCTACCATTCGAATTCAATGGCCGAGATCTCCATCACACATGGCGCTGATCCTACCTACATGTCTCAATCAAACGGTTAAGATCAGCCCGAGCAGCCTATTTAAAGGTCGTTGCATTTCATACTCATCTTTTCTTCACTTTGTCTTCTCTAAAGAATCCTTAAGAGCTTCTTTGTCTTCTACAATCTTCCAATCCTTCAACATTTTCACGAGTTTTCTAATATTTTCTTCAATCTTCGTAAGTAAGTCCCCCTCTGACTACTTCTCTCTTTTTTTGCTCATGTTTCTATTTTCAATAATGAAGGTGACTTGATGGCATGGCCTATTTATTTTTGTTATTTGTTCTGGGTTTGGTATTTTTTTTTTTTTTTTTGTGATAATGGAAGCACGAAGGGTGGGTTTACTTGTGTCTATGCATTTATGTTATTTATGTGTTTAAACGGGTATGCTTTTTCAGGGTTTTAGGGGTGATGGGTATGAGTTTCTAGGTTTTTTGAATGTGTTGGTTTTTGTTGTGTTTTGAAGATTTACTATTTTGCCATTGCTATGATACTTAGAGTTTTTTCAGGGTTAGTCACTCAGTAGGGATAATGATGATAACCCTAGTGTAGGCACTGCATTTTTGCATATAAGTCCCGATTATGAGTCTCGTATGGAGACACTACCTCTTTGATTGTGAAAGCCGCGGGACATGGACGTCGGAAGGGCAAAGTAGGAAATTAGCACTTGGTCGGATTTAACTCGCTTGTTTCGCTTCGGGTTCGCTTGTTGGACCTCTATTTTAAAACACACCAAACCCATTAAATCACATTAAAAAATAATTAAAAATTTTAAAAATACATCTCACAAATTAAATAAATAAAACATTTAAAATATGTGTCACAAATTAAATTAAATTAAATTAAATCACATTCACAAATTAAATCACCTTCCTAAATTAAATTAAATCTGTTTCCTAAAATACAAAAATCACATACTAAATTAAAAGATATCCCCAATTAATACAAAAATCTTATTCCTTCTCCAACAAGGTAAACCCCCTCCATTTGCCTCTAAAAATAACCCTTTCTCCACACATTCAAACCCTAGCTCAATCTCACAAACAAAACACAAAGAAAATAACCCTGAGCTTCACCATCCACAGCCCCCCATTGCCTTCACTTTCCCCCCTTTACATAAGTCACTTGCCACCCTAAAAATCGACTCACGTCGCAGCCACGACATTCCCTCATTCATGCATCAACTCAATTAAAAAACCTGCACGCACAAATTGAAGACAGTCATCACTCAAGCCCTAACACTCGGCCACCTCACCCTCTACACATCCCCTGCTCACGCCAACCATATGTCCTTTGCCCCACGAACACGCACATGCTGACCAAAACTCCAATCAGCCCTCAAACTCCTTTCTCACGTCACACTCCACGTTCACGCTACAAAAGCCACACACAAAGACCTGCCTATTAGCCTCACGTGAAGACCACCGAGCCACACCCTTGACCTGCCATTATCACACACCCTCCCATTCACTCACCACAATGCCACCTGCCTATTAGCCTCACGTGAAGCCCACCTTCAGCGCATCAAAGCCCCATTCAGTGCAAGCCTCCAACTTCACAAAACTGCCGAACTCAATTTCACAAAACTGTAGAACTCAATAACCCCAAAACTGCCATTCAATACGCCAAAACTGCCACTCAATAAGCCTTAAACTGCCGCATCTTACACACCCAAAATTGTCCAGAAAACACACCCAAAAGAGACCAAAAAACAGCCCAGAAACTGTCCAGAAAACTTCTAAAAAAACTGTCCAGAAAACTGTATCCTTACCACCAAAACAGTTGTCTAAAAACAGCAGCCCGAACATCAAAACAATGAGTAAAGACGTTGAGTTAGCAAATCGAAAAAGTATTAGATCATTCACCCTTCTAACGGACGTGCAACGCCCTTTCGTGAGACGAAAAAAGAGGTTAGACCTGAGTGCACTTTATTACTTACTATCTTTCATTTAATTTGTTTATTTTTAAAATATTATTACATGAGAGTAAATTCGAGGCATGATGTGATTGTTAGATGGGCGGAACGTGTGTCCCATTTTTTGATATATAGGATGGAAACCCGGACGTAAATTTCGTAGCCAAATCCGAATGGACGGTAGTGCGGTTTGTACTCGAGATACAACGCCACGTACCACTCAAGAGACACATGTTTCGTTCCATCCAAACATGTATTTGAGCATGTTAGAGTTTATAGGTTATTTATTTATTATTTAAAGTATGGTTTAGTTTAATTTATTATTTATTTTTAAAGCATGATTGTGTTATTTTTTTTATGCATGATGTTTCGTTTCGTTTACGATTATGTTTAAATAGTTATTCGTTTATTTTGGTTTAATGGCTCAATGTACTCAATGTGTGATATTGCGTGTTTGCCGTTTAAAGACTTACTTTCAAGCTTGCAAACTTAGACTAGGAGTTATTTCGATGAATGCGTATTAGATCTAAGTTATCCTTAAGCATATATGTTGAGTAGATTTGGTTAGTTTATTGTATGAATCATATCATCATAAGTGACATAAGTAAGGGACCATTCCGAACTCAACGGTTTGAGGTCTTCCCTTGCGAGGGGTGAGTGCGGCCTTAAACTTTTGTCCCGGTTCACACCGGGTGGCGACTCCAATATTCTCTGGTTTAGTCCCCAGCGGGCTACTTCGTACTCCCACAAGGCCGCTAGCCTAGAACAGCATGCGTCGCCCAAGTTCTGTGTCCTAAAGTCTGGCGACTCTACTAGTGATAGAGAATCGGCCCCGAAATCATGTCTTGTTATGTTTATGATTTGTGCTTAAGTTGACTGTGTCTATAGTGGGTTGAAAGAGGTTTAATCAAAGGCACTTTTTGAGCTATGTGATGGTTTGGTGTCTTCTTTCATTCACTACCTTTCGAGGAAAAGGTGTGAAGGCACCTAGATAATTATTACCTGTAGCTCGCTGTGATGGACTAATTTGGAGGACTCGTTTTTTATTCCTGTCACCAAGCGATAAGAGCCTAAGAGGCTTGGGTATTTAAGAGAGTTCGCTCCACCCTCACTATGGGGAATCTACAACGGGGAATGTATTTGATAGTCAGTCACACATCTTAACTCGTTGGCATGTACCATAAGGTATAAAAAAGGTGCACTTACTTGGTCACTTGAACCCTTGGGTGGGGATTCCTAGTTGTGGGAAATCCTTTGTCAGCGAGAGCCTTTGTCCTTACTCCTGTAAACCCACATGAGAACCTTAGTCGTAGAACTAATAGAAATTATTTATTTTGTGTTTAGACTTTAGACCATCATCATTTGGATCCGGTTGGACCTTTTGTCAAATTATATGAACTTGTTGGGCCATTTAAACTGGGACGAGTTCGTGTCATTTGACAGTTGGGCCAAAAGCTTCTAAAATGCTACTGGGCCATTCTATGTTTAGGCCTCTTATCATTTGAAGTAGTTTAGCCATGTTATCGCAAAGTGTAAACATGTTGGGCCTTTTCAACTGGGACAAGTTTGCACCGCGCAATAGTATGATTGAATACTTTAAAATGATAATGTGCCGACTTATATATTTCATACATCGTACGCATCTTATGCATCTCATGCATACACGCATCATGTTAACTCTTTGTGTCTTAAAAGCCATCATAGATATCCGTTGGGTTAGGGATAAAAGAAGAATTGTCAAAGAAGAGTTTAGCAAACATGGATAGCGAGGAAAAGGAGATCGAGAAATAGAAAACCTTATAACAAGGATAAAAAGACCATTGGGGGGCCTTCAAAAAAAAATTAAGAACAAAAAAGAAGGAAAAAAAAAAAAGAAAAAGAAAAAATTGTTTGTTTTTAGTCCTTGATGGTTAGACATAAGTCCGATGATGAAAATTATTGCTTTAAAGTGAAACTTTAGAAACGATAAACCCTTGACATGCTTTTGTCTGATTCTTTGAGTAATTGATTTATGTTAGACCCGTAAGCACTTCACTATAGGTTCTTAGCAGTGAAAACCTGAGTAGTTAGTAAAGTGACTAGTTGAAGAAATTACGGGTCGATGAATGACCGTTTGCTTAGATGTCTATCCTGACTTGTTTGTGTTATGATGTGTGGTATTGTTGAAAAAAAAAGTCTCTAAAGAAAAGAATTGAACCACCTATAACCGATAAGCGTGAAGCTACCCTTGGGCGAGTATTAGGACCACCATGAGGAGAAATACTACCTTAAAGGGTAGGTGTGTTGAAAAAAAAAGAAAGAGAAAAAAAAAAGAAGGTCAAAATGAAAAGAAAAAAAAAGAGAGACAAAGGAAAAGAAAGATAAAACCATACCATATTGAGCATAGAAAGGCAACTTGTGGGCAACACAGTGAGATCTGGGGCGATGCATGCTGTTCTAGGCTCGCGGGCCTAGTTGGGAGTACGGAATAGCCACGGGGGACTAAACCGGAGAATGATGGAGTCGCCACCCGGTGTGAACCGGGACAAAGATTTAAGGCCGCACTCACCCCTCGCAAGGAAGACCTCAAACCATTGGGTTCGGAATGGTCCCTTACTTATGCCACTTGTAATGTAAAGATTTATGCAATAATCCAACCAAGCCTATGACATATATTTCCAAGTGCACCACAATCCTAAATTCGCATGCTTGAAAGTAACAACTAACAAATATGAAATCAAATCTTATTGCCAATTCACATGCTTAAAGGTAGACTTTTACAACAACAAGCACATAACGTCATAAGAACTCAATCATTCATGTAATCATAAACATAAACAGTCATGGTAACATTTGCATATAATCAAAATGACGACAACACGGATGCATAAATCATGATACATTAAGCCAAGACTAAAGTTGATAATGCAATCATAGGGAATAAACATGCTTTTCATTATTATGTGCACAAAGATAAGAACGACTATGTGTGGTTTCATCAAAAAATCACTTAAGAAACAATTATACATGGCATGTGATGAGTATGTCTCAGTTCAGTGTGTTCGCGTTCGTGTAGCGTTCGTAAACGCGTTCGAACGAAACTGAGACAGAATGCTCACGTTCGTATAGCGTTCGTGAACGCGTTCGAACGGAAATGAGACCTGATGCATGATAAGGCAAAATGTATGCGCGTTCGAGTTGCGTTCGTAAACGCGTTCGAACGGGAACAGACCTGATGCATGAAATGCTTACGTTCGTAGAGCGTTCGTGAATGCGTTCGAACGGAAATAAAACAGAATACTCACGTTCGTATGACGTTTGTGAACGCGTTCGAACGGAAGTGAAACAGAATGCTCACGTTCGTATGGCGTTTGCTAACGCGTTCGAATGGAAATGAAACAGAATGCTCACGTTCGTATGGTGTTTGTTAACGCGTTTGAATGGAAATGAGACCTGATGCATGATAAGGCAAAAATGTATGCGCGTTCGAGTTGCGTTCGTGAACGCGTTCGAACGGGAACAGACCTGATGCATGAAATGGGACGCGATACATGAAAGCTAAAGGGGCGCGGTGAAGTATCGTGGTAAGGATCTTATCCCCGTGAAACGGAGTGCCTTTAATCCGACTTACTAAGCCCATGCGCAATGAACATATAATAAAAGTAAAGGCATAATAACAAAGACGAGATATCGGACTTTGTATATCCGATTGAACACATCTCACGTCCAATCGAATATACGTCATCCGGCACGGCGAAGCATCGTGGTAAGGATTTTCCCCGTGAAACGGAGTGCCTTTAATCCGACTTACTAAGCACATGCGCAATGAACATATAATATGCATAAAATAAAGACAGAAGTAAACACAAAGATACTTGGCGCGGCGAAGCATCGTGGTAAAGGATTTTAACCTCTTCAATTAGAGGACCTTTCATCGCACTTACTAAGCCCATGCGCTTTTCTCATCATTACATAAATAAATAACATGCAGAAAATTAAATGGCGGAATAATTAAACAACTCAAAATTAAACAAAAGAACATGTCGTTTACTCAAGTGATACGTGGAGTTGTGGCCCGAGTGCAGATCATACTACCGTCCATTCGGAATCGGCTATGAAATTTATGTCCGGGTTTCCATCCGATATACCACAAGAGGCGGCATGCCTTTCATCCAAAATCCACAACAAACATCGTATATGCAACAAATACCACAAATACAGAAAATATAATCAAGATAAATGAACAGAAATTAAATAGAAATAAGTTTGAAAAATACCCTCAGGTCTAACCTTTTGATTGTCCTCGGACTTGCGTTTCGCGGAGATCGGAAGGGGTGAAAGCTCCTTACTTTTTCGGTTCACTAGTTTCGCGTTTTGGCTCGCCGTTCCACTGTTTTTCCCCACTACTTTGGCGTTGTTTTGCTGCTGTTTTTGATGTGTTTCTGTTTGCTATTTCGTTTTTTTTTTGTTTTTTGTGGGTGTGACTTAGGTTGTGTCTCTCTAACGTTGTGTGTCTCTAGGTTGTGTGTCTTTAACCTCTCAAAGGTTTGGTGAAGAGGGGTTTATATAGAGAAGGGTTAAGGTTGACAAGGGAAGGGATTTGGTTTCCAAATTAGGAGTCCTAAGAATGATATACACAAGATTGAGGGGGGACAAAATATTTTAAATTAGGAAGTCAATTAATCTAAATTGGTAGATGTCTTATTAGATTAGGAAGTCAAAATATTGATTTGGTTTGGTTAAGGGAAGTCAAAGATTGAGGGGGGACAAATCTTGGCTAGATAGGGAAGGTTGAATATTTGATTGGCTTGGTTTAGGAATACAATATTTTAAGTTTGGGAATAATCTTATTAGATTGGGAATATAATTGGTTGATTGATTTTAATTAGGCATGATTATATTTTGATTTAGTGTGTGATTTGTTTATTTTATGTTTGGTATATGTTTTATTTAATCATTTAATTAATTTAATTATTATATTATTTAGTTAATGTTTTAATTAATATTTATTCATTTAATTTGGGATGTGTTTTATGGGTTTGGGGAGCTAAATGGGCTGGGGTGTGAGGCTAGCAGCAAAACCAGAATTACCGACACCGTTCGAACGCCTCCTCGAACGTGACACGAACGCTCGAAATCTGCTTTCCGTTCGAACGCCTGCACGAACGAAAACAGTGAACCTTGTTTATTCTGAATTTCCCCTTCCGATATCCGTTTCCCGCGGTTTTCATGACTCAAAAGGTAGTGCCTCCAAATGAGACTCATCATCGGGTTTCACATGTAAAAATGCAATGCCTACACAGCTGTAGGCATAATTGAGACATCTTGGTTGGTTTGACCCACTGATCCCGATTTTTGAAACGAAATCATTGAGTTGGCTTGCTTAAGGATCAAGTTGTGAAAGAACCTTTGCACACACACACTTTGAGTCTGGCATAGATCATTTATTCAAAATCTCATATTTGCGTTGCATTGAGTGTTTTGAATGTTCTCTGGTTTCATTACTGGGCATTCCTTGAGCACGATAATATGTATAACTATTGGGACTATTTTGTGGCATGTGATATAGTATGATGATATGGAAGGCCCCTATTAGTGTTCCTAGAACATGCCAAGGATCTAATAAGCATGAAAAGGTGTTCATAAATTCAAAATAAGTTGCGGAATATACTTACAATGAACGGATTTGAGCTTTAAAATTTGAGAAGAGATCTCCAAGATCCAAGCTTTGAGTGATGATTCCAACTCTTGAAGTGGTTTCCCTATCACCTTAGTTGATTTCTTTAAGTGCTAGCTTTGTTGATTTTTGCCACAAAATCAAAGTGAAGAGAAGATGAAGCTCACGCCCATTGAGAGGATTTTAGGGTTTCATATTGTTCCAAGTGTGTCAAGTGTGTGAGAGTTAGATTTAGTAAAAGGTTTTACCCTTTTCACCAAAACCATGTAGATAAAAAACAAGTGGTGTTGGCTTAAATGCCAACTACCCTCCCAACTACCACATGTGAAGTGGGCCCCACATTTGAATTCAAAATTCAAATATCTTTACGGATATTTGCTGCGGCTCGGTCCCGTTTAATCTGATTAAATGAACTTTCGTCGCTAAATAATTAAATCTAATTTAATTAAATAACGATGCCTCTCAAATGTATTACGAACGTTGCTTAAGATTTATTTCTAAATTAATTCGTTCATTCATATTAAAGTCCGACTTTAATTTCGTAATGAAATCCAATTCATATTAATATATCCGATATATTAATTTTAGCCCATATGAATAAATTAAATAGAAAATTCAAATTTAACTATTAAATTTATTTTGCCGATTAATTCCAAATTAATCGCGTTCTCTCTCTTCCGAACACATTTAATCCTAGATTAAATAAAGGCTCAATTAATCCCAGATTAATTTTCTCTCTCTAAATTAATCCTAGATTAATTTTAGTTTAAATCAACTATCATCGGTGAATCTTTGGGAAGCGACCCGAGAGATCCCTAGATATGTTGGTAGTAAATACGGTAATAAGATTATCCGAATACGTGCGTATCTCGTACCACGTGCTTACCGATTTACAAGACATGATTGGCTTCTAGCAAAGCACCGTGCCTACCCAATTCTCCAGAAATATTCTTACTGGAATATATAATCTATGTCAGGCGTAGTATACGTAGTATTGCGATCCAGTATCTGTTGTCTCGTGCTAGGCCTGTGGCTGGAATTGTGTCTGCCTCGTACGAAGCACATGTCGGATGTCTGGTAACTAGTCTCTGTAATCGGATGAATATGACCTCGGCATATCATCCCGATGACTGCAGTACATAAGAGTACTAGTTCAGTATCCTACGTGACATCATCTCCACTATGACTGGAGTGATACTTCCATCTTGTCATCACACCCAATACACTACGATTTTCAATATACCCAGTAGAGGCGTACGTAAAATCGGTTAAAGCCCTGGACGACCAAAACCAAAGCATATTGATTGTCGCAAGTATTAGCGGTGCAAGTATCAGGTTAAAACCAAATACACCTACCCTGACTTTGGACTTCCATAGACACGTAGTCATACTGCCAATGGAATTCCGAGGGGTCTATCCAGAGCGAAGTTGTTTCCGTACCATCGGTAAACACAACCTCCTATGACACTTGCATGAGTATCCAATACCCATATATATGAGAACTATGCTATGGTGCCCTCACAACTCGCACAAGTGTAATACTAGTCTATTCCGTATTATTGATGTCCAGTCTCGATAATACTATGACTAGGGATATTTAATGATTAATCCTTCAATGACTGATACTGTCTCATATCATCTCAATCCAGGAACTAATCATAAGGACCTTCTATCATTTATACATCTAGGTGATCTAATCACAAATGATAAGTGTGCAATTTCCTTGTTACATAGTTAATTTGTACAACAACACCATGATCTGTACAAACAGTGAAGCTATGGGTCATAATTGTCCAACAATCTCCCACTTGGCCTATAGCCAGTCACTTGAGTGTCATACACCCTAACTATGTATGGTTCGTTCAAACTGCTGAGGAAAGGCTTTCGTCAGCGGATTTGCGATGTATGATCCAAACGAATCAGATGAATAGTTGAAGCATATATCTGGATCGTTGATGAGACCATTAATTCTTTAGCCTGTGCTGACGCCTAGCTCAGCTTCTGAGAGAATTATATCTAATCTAATTAGATTTATTATCGACCCAAATGGCTTCTATTGCTGCCTCAGCCGTAACAATAACCCTCATTTATTGTTTATTCAGTGACATTATCTTGCTTGGAAGATTTCCAGCTCACTGTTCCGTTATTCAAACTGTATAGTACCATTGTTTTTATCGGTTAGGAAACTTACAGGAGTGATCCCAGTCACTTCAAGTTCTCCTTCTCCATAGTTTAAGACATCATCCTTAGTTCTCTAAGATACTAACGGATGTTCTTAATATCAATCCAGTGACTATCACTTGGATTGACCTGGCTGTGACTCCATATGCTCAAAGCGTATGAGACACCAGGTAACGTATATTTTTCAATGTACAATTTATCAGAGAGTGTTAATAACTTTAAATCTATCCCAGTAGATCTTTATTCCTAGAATAAATGTTGTTTCTCCCAAGAATTCTACGGAGAATTTTTATGAAAGCCAAACTTTCACTAATTGTAATATGGGAATATCATTTTCAAGAAATGACATATTATCATTATTTAGGACTGTCAATTTTAGTGCGCTCCCACTAACCTCCTTATATACACAAGAATCATTTGTTGTTTTGAATTAAATCTTAAATCATTATGATTACATCAAAACGATAATTCTAAAAACCTAATGCTTACTTCAATCCAAACATGGATCGAATAACCTACAAACCTTGTTTGCTAGTTTTGATACGACAAAATCGTATGGATGTCGAAAATATCCTCCAAAAGGTTCACTTTTCAGGAAAGCGATTTTCCCGTTCAACTGCCATATTTCATGAATGAAAATGCAGCATCAGCAAGCATTATCCAAATGGATTTAACATGGCAACAGGTGAAAGATTTTGTTGTAATCAATAAAATATTGATAACGATACCTTTCGGCTACAAGCCTAGCTTAGTACGTTGGTATGCTACCATCCACGTATGTCTTCCTTGAAGACTTATATGGTACCAATAGGCACAATGCCTTGCGGTACAACAACTAGTGTCTAAAAATAGTTGATATACATGGAATCCATTTCGGACTTATGGTACTTTGCCATAATAGGGAGTCGATACATTGTATCACTTCCTCATACGTACTCAGTTGGTATTCCTCAATAAGACTGACATCTTTATTAGCTGAGATCAGAAACCCATACCCCAGGTTATTTTCTGACTTTCTCCGATCTACGCGGTTCTTGTGTATTAGAAGATTACTAGTACAGTTTCATCCTTGATGAATTATTTGTATTTCATTAAGGACTTGGTGCCTTGAATAGTGTTACTCTGATTTTCATCGAGTGTTACTATCCTCCCACTTACCATTGCATTTCAGTATTCCTCTTAGGAAAACCGCATGGCGAGCAACAATTAAAATTGTTCTCTAGTGAGTTGTATAAATACTATACTTTGGTTTCCCTAGGATAACCTACAATTGGCACTTATCCAGTTTGGGTTCTGGTTTGGTATCATCCAAACGTATGCCCAGCATTCCCAAATCATCAGGAATGAGAAAACCCTGTTTCTTTCCTGTTCATATCTAATATGAAATCTGTCAAACAGACTTTCATGGAACCTTATTCAAAATAAGTATTGCATTGTTAATGCTTATCCCTTTGAAGGAAAATGGTAGCTTAGAGCGACTCATGATTAACCTTATCATGACTTACAAAATTTGGTTTCTCTGTTCAGACACACCGTCAAATTGACGTGTTCAAGGAGGAGTGCTCATTGAAAGAATACTATACCTTTCAAGTAATTTGAGAAACTTATTGCTTAAGTATTTTCATCATGATCTAACAGTGATGGTATAAATACTTTAAACGATATGTTTGTCTATTTCGTGTCGAAACTCTAAAAGATTCCGATTTGTGTTTCTAAAGAAACACATAACCATAACGCGATGCCAGATCCATAAAGGTCACGAAATATTCATATCCACCTCTAGACTTCCTAGATATGGGCCCACTTATGTCACTATGAACAAGGGCTAATAGATATGTATTTGCACTTTTACCAAGTAAATAGTATTTTAGGCACTTTCCCCAATAAACTAGATTCGTAAACTCTATTTGATTGGAATCAAATTAGTCCTAGTACCCACTATTCAAAATGTGGATATACGATTATTTTTTTAGTTGTGTCCCAGACAACAATGCCATAATTAGTTTCTTCTGATCAAATCAGTTTGAGATATTTGTTTGTCATGTTATATGTTTGAGACTTATTTATATTCAAAATATAAGTACTGTTATTCCCATCTAATGTGTTTATCTCAATGTCATCTCTATATAATAAAACACTTTAGTGTTCTAGAATATAAAGGCATACTCGCAACGAGTTATATTCGATATAGAGATAATGTTTGTAGTCAAACTAGTTACATTATAACAGTTTCCTAATTTAAGTACATACCCGAAAGGTAGTTCCTAAACTTAGGTATCTACGGTAAAACAACGACTTTCGTCCCGTTTCCTTTTCGTAGATTAATCTCATTTGAAGTCAGTATCCTGCTCATAGCAGATGCTGCACACCAATGCATATTATATGTACTACTTTTAGTATCTAAAATCCAATTTTAATACTATTAACGTACATTTTTATGACAAACATATTTAAAGTCAGAGCCTTGCCTGTCTTCAATTCCTTCATGTCTGCCTTGTCCATACGGTAGTCACGCTTCAGTGACCCCATTTGCCACAGTTTAGGTAGACATCTTGGGATATGTCCATTATCTTCCTAGAAAATTATAATGATCTTGCCTTTGCCCTTTTCTACAACTCAGAAGCCTTTGGCTAAGCCTTGGCCTTCTAGAATATCAAAGTAGGGTGCGCCTTGCGCTACTTGTCTTATTGCAAACTTTGGCTCTGTCTCTTTGAGAATGGACATTAATTCTCCAAAAGTTATTAATCGCAATTTAATAATTCTAAGATCTAAGAATAGATCTATTAAAATCCCTCAATTTCTTCATCATACTTTAAGGATCTAATCCTTAGTTCTGATTAGGAAATTAAGGAGTCTTATTGACAAGTATAATTGATTAAGCACTATAGTTATCATCAAATGAATTTTCCAAAGATCATGCTCTACTATTTGCTTAACTCTGGGTTTGGGCCTAATATGTTATTTTATCAAATAAAGTAACTTATTAGTTTCCAGGACCATCCTGAAATTTTATTCCCAATTTGAAAATTAAAGTCGTTTCAACACATTTTCCTTAGGATTATGTTTTTAACACTAATCTTTTAATTTAATCTTGATTCTAATAGTCCAACTATTTAATCAACAATTCAGGTACAATCTAATGTAATGATTACTATAGTCTAACTATATAAATAATTACAATTTTATTGGTTAAAATCAAATATATATTGATTACTATAATCCAATTATATAATCAACTATAAATGATTGGTAAAATTCAAATATATTGACTAATATAATCCAATTATATAATCAACTACAAATGAGGGTAAAATTCAAATATATTGATTAATATAATCCAATTATATAATCAACTATAAATGAAGTAGTTTAAATACAGTCCAACTGTTTAATTAAAACAACAATTAAATATTAGTCCAAATAATACTTTAATTTATTTGACGAGATATTTGATATGAGCACTTATGGCAAGTTATTAAACAAATATTGCAAATTTAATTCTTGCCTCCCACTATTTTTCGGTGAGCCTCTAACCCTATGTAGAGTACTCGGGAAACCTAGTTTCCTAGTGGGCTAGGATCCCATTAAATAACACACAATCTTGACTTTGGCCAACAAATTGTATGATACCTAACTAGGTAGATCTCTAAGATCAATTGGATATAATCCAATCCTAGATCCAGTGGGTGGACATCCAAGTCTGAAACATATATCTTATATATGCCAATATATCCAATATATTTTCCTAATCTTTTTCCTCTGAATCAACTAAGCTTTGACTTTGGCACAACAAGCTTAATGATTCCAGTTAAGCGGGACCCATTGACATGAAAAGCTTCGTAATCAATGTCGATGGACAAGAAGTGATCTTGACTTTGGCCAACAAATCACGACTTGGACAAGACACTGATATGGAAAAAAACTCTCATGATTCAAACACATCCGCAATTGATAAAGGTCTTGACTTTGGCCAACAAACCAATGCAAACTTTGGATCTTGAGTAAGAATCACTCAACGGAAGGAAAACACTTAATATGTTTTTGAGGGTTTTTCACGTGCAAATTGGCAACCAATTTATTATCTTTGATTAGGTCTCATCATACACCCTTAAGCATGCATTCTAAAAGCATAATAAGGCGCGATAAATAATTAAATTAATAATGATATGCTGGTGGATATCTCACAAATTATTCCTAGAACAAATCACTCCATTTCCTCTCCCCGGCTAGAACTATTCTAACTTCTACCCAATAACATAATACAACAAAGAAATCTCATTTACATTGAGGGGAATTGTTGAGAAGAGAAATACAAAGAATATGGAGATAAAAGGCTGGACACGCAGGTCCAATTTAATAAATTTTAAATTTATTACAATTTCCAAAATCGCCCTCGCCCTTCTAATATCCATCCGATATACATTATTCATACAAAACATTCATGTATTCATACAAATCATGTTATTCAATCAATCTAATCCAATTAATTAATCTTTGAATTATGACTATCCAATGTTCAAACAACGATTTGATTTACGTGAGTCAAACTCGTTTAATAATAAATGCTCAAAGTAAGTATTCTTAAATTATATTGAACTACAACTTTAAATCCAATTTATTTGTATTAAATACTAATTCCAAATTTAATATTTACACTAACTTATAAGCCTTAAAGACTTATTCCAAATCCAATCTTAATGGGTCTCAAAGCCCAATAACATCCAATGTTATTTTAATTAAAGTCTAATGGGCTTTTGATTAATTATTAAGGCATTGGTTTTGGCCATAATGGGTCAAACCCAAAATGCCAAGGCCCAATAGGAATCACCATATTGCCTACAAATTAATTTAGGCCTATTAGGCCTAATTAAATTCTTTAAAGGGCCAAGTGATGTATTTAGACTTTAGGAATTGGGTTTTGGGCCCAATTGGATCCAATCCAAAAGTCCAAAATCAAACTTGGTCAAACCAAGCCCATTAAGCCCAAATATACACTTTTAGCCCAATTCTTAATTAAAGGCTTATTAACATAATTATAATATTCCAAATATCACAATTACTTTAATTAAAGTGTATTAGCCATGATTAATTAATTAAATCAATATTTCCAAAATACCAATTAACTTAATTAATCATGCTTAATCCATCAATTCATGCTCAACACAAATTGAACCCAAAACACATCATTTCATGCTCAACACAAATTGATTCCAAAATTCATAATTTCGTGCTCAACATGCTCTTTGATTTTAACATGAACTTTATTGACTTTGATTTTAATACAATCAAACCAACAATAAACATTTAAACATGCTTTTAAACACATCATTTCATGTTACAAAAAAAAAAAAAAAAAATTAAACATGCAGTCCACTACACTGAAGCATTCGGCTAAGTGAGTATTTTTTTTTAATTTTTTGATTCAATCAATTTATTTCAAATGTAATCATGCATAACTCTAAGTTAATATAATCTAAGCATGCTCAAAGCATCATTTTGAAGGAATCATGCTCAAAACATAAAAGCCCCAAATTTTAGTGTCATGAACCCTAAAATTTTCATGCTTAAAATTGGCTCTTGATACCATTGTTAGTGTTCATAGAACATGCCAAGGATCTAATAAGCATGAAAAGGTGTTCATAAATTCAAACTAAGTTGCGGAATAAACTTACAATGAACGGATTTGAGCTCTAAAATTTAAGAAGAGATCTCCAAGATCCAAGCTTTGAGTGATGATTCCAACTCTTGAAATGGTTTCCCTATCACCTTAGTTGATTTCTTTAAGTGCTAGCTTTGTTGATTTTTGCCACAAAATCAAATTGAAGAGAAGATGAAGCTCACGGCCATTGAGAGGATTTTAGGGTTTCATATTGTTCCAAGTGTGTTAGAGTTAGGTGTTCGTAAAAGGTTTTCACCCTTTTCACCCCAAACTAGGTAGTTGGGTCTTGGTTTTCCAAAAACCAAAACCATGTAGATAAAAAGCAAGTGTTGTTGGCTTAAATGCCAACTACCCTCCCAACTACCATATGTGAAGTGTGCCCCATATTTGAATTCAAAATTCAAATATCTCTATGAACATTTACTGCGGCTCGGTTCCGTTTAATCCGATTAAATGAACTTTCGTCGCTAAATAATTAAATCTAATTTAATTAAATAACGATGCCTCACAAATATATTACGAAATTTTGTTATGAATTAATTCTAAATTAATTTGTTCATTCGTATTAAAGTCCGACTTTAATTTCGTAATGAAATCCAATTCATATTAATATATCCGATATATTAATTTTAGCCCATATGAATAAATTAAATAGGAAATTCAAATTTAACTATTAAATGTATTTTACTGATTAATTCCAAATTAATCGCGTTCTCTCTCTTCCGAACACATTTAATCCCAGATTAAATAAAGGCTCAATTAATCCCAGATTAATTTTCTCTCTCTAATTAATCCAAGATTAATTCTAGTTTAAATCAACTGTCATCGGGGAATCTTTCGAAAGCGACCCAAGAGATCCCGGGATAATGTTGAAAGTAAATACGGTCACAGATTATCCGAATACGTGCGTATGTCGTACCTCGTGCTTACTGATTTATAAGACATGGTTGGCTTCTAGCAAAGCACCGTGCCTACCCAATTCTCCAGAAATATTCTTACTAGAATATATAATCTATATCAGGCGTAGTATACGTAGTATTACGTATTGCGATCCAGTATCGGATGTCACGTGCTAGGCATGGGGCTGGAATTGTGTCTGCCCCGTACGAAGCACATGTCGGATGTCTGGTAACTAGTCTCTGTAATCGGATGAAGATGACCTAGTCATATCATCCCGATGACTACAGTACTTAAGAGTACTAGTTCCGTATCCTACGTGACATCATCTCCACTATGATTGGAGTGATATTTCCGGCTTGACATCACACCCAATACACTACAATTCTCAATATACCCAGTAGAGGCGTACGCAGAACCGATTAAAGCCATGGACGACCAAAACCAAAGCATATTGATTGTCGCAAGTATTAGCGGTGCAAGTCTCAAGTTAGCCCAAATACACCTACCCTGACTTCGGACTTCCATAGAGACGTAGTCATACTACCAATGGAATTCCGAGGGGTCTATCCAGAGCGAAGTTTTTTCCGTACCATCGGTAAACACAACCTCTTATTACACTTGCATGAGTATCCAATACCCATATATATAAGAACTATGCTATTGTGCCTTCACAACTCGCACAAGTGTAATACTAGTGTATTCCGTATTATCGATGTCCAGTCTCGATAATACTATGACTAGGAATATTTAATGATTAATCCTTCGAGGACTGATACTGTCTCATATCATCTCAATCCAGGAACTAATCATAAGGACCTCCTATCATTTATACATCTAGGTGATCTAATCACAAATGATAAGAGTGTAATTTCCGTGTTACATAGTCACTTTGTAAAAACAACACCATGATCTGTACAAACAGTGACGTTATGGGTCATAATGTCCAACAGCCCCGCCATGTGGTTCATCTTGACGAAGTGCAAACAGCGAAGAATAGAAAGCTAAGTCAAGACCGGGAGCGACCAGTCTACCACCCCCCGTGAATAAGAAGAATAATAAGAAATTGAGTAATGAGACTAGAGAGAAGACTGAGCAATCACCTTGAGAACTAGCGGAAGACTTAACCTAGCGGAATAAGAAATTCATTCATGCATGCATGCATACACGTAACATATTTTGCATTCTCTTTTGTGTTGTTTTGTTTTGTATTCACGGGTTTCAAAGAAGAAAAAGAGAAAGTGGCAAAAGGCCAGCCAATCAGAAACAACAACAGTATAATGTCATCAGTTTTAGAAAAGAATCAGTTTCAGTTTGGGGTCGAGGCCCATATCAGTGTTCGTGTGGGATGAGTCATAGGGTTGAGGCCCACATCAGTATCAGTTTGGGGCGAGGCCCACATCAGACTGGGGGCAAGGCCCACATTACTGTAAGTTAGGGGTGAAGCCCACATCAGTATCAATTTTGGGGTGAAGGCCACATCAGTATCAGTTAGGGGGCGAGGCCCACATCAGTAGTAGTCTGGGGCGAGGCCCACATCAGTCCAGGGTCGAGGACCCACTATATCATCACTTTTAGAATATGTTCCAGGGTCGAGTGCCCACACATCAGTTCTGGGGATGAATCCTGGAGGGACGAGGCCCATATCTGCGTAAGTATCAGTTTAGCCGAGGATGGTAATCTGAGAATGGAGTAGAGTTTGAGAATGAACAAGCCGAGAATGGCAATCCAAAAATGGAATTTAGTTTGGGAATGAACAAGCCAGGAATGACAATCCGATAATGGAACACAGGTTCATGAATGAACAAGCCGAGACTGGCACTCCGAGAATAGAATACAGTTCGGGAATGAACAAGCCGGGAATGGAACTCCGAGAATGGAACACAGGTTCAGGAATGAACAAGCCGAGAATGGAAAACAGTTTGGGAATGAACAAGTCGGGAATGGCACTTCGAGAATGGAGCACAGTTCGAGAATGAACAAGCCAAAAATGGCACTCCGGAAATGGAACACGGTTCGGAAAATGGACCACCATCACATTAGCGATGCCTCAGAAATGAGGTTTAGCTTGCCGGGAATGGCACTCCAAGAATGGAGATATTGTCCAGGAATGGACACGCCGAGAATGGCACACCGGGAAAGGCACTGCGAGAATGGATATAGTCTGGGAATGGACATGTCCGGGAATGGACACGCCGAGAATGGCACGTCGGAATGGCACGCCGGGAATGGACATGTCCAGGAATGGACACGCCGAGAATGGCACGCCTTGGAATGGTACTCCGAGAATGGAGAACGGTTCGGGAATGGACCACATCACATCAACGGTTTGGGAATGGACCACATCACATCAATGATTCGGAAATGGACCACTCTCACATTAGTAATGGTTCGAAAATGGACTATCTCTCATCAGCAACGATTCGAAAATAGACCACTCTTACATCAGTAACGGTTCGAAAATGGACCATTATCACATCTCACCGAAAATGGCACTCCGACAATGGAGCACGGTTTGAAAATGGACCAGTTATAACATCTCACCAAAAATGGCACTCCGAAAATGGAGCACAGTTCGAAAATGTGCCATTATCACATCTCACCGAAAATGGCAATCCGAAAATGGAGCACGGTTCGGAAATGGACCATTATCTCATCACTCACCGAAAATGGCACTCCAAAAATGGAGCACGGTTCGAAAATGGACCAATATCTCATCAGAAGCCGAAAATGGCACTCCAAAAATGGAGCATGGTTCGAAAATGGACTATCATCACATCTGCGACGCCCTAGGTATGGGGTTAGGACGCTAGGTACGACATTCAGAAAACTACGACACTCTAGGTATAGAGACGTAACTACGACACCCTAGGTATGGGGTTAGAACACTCCAGGTATGGCATATGGACTATTGTGGACTACCACGACACCCTAGGTACGGGGTTTAGCACGCTAGGAATGGCACATCATCAAATTCAGTTCGGAGCAACAGGCAAACCAGGTGACAGCTGGTGAGCCAAGTAAGTAAAAATGTATTGCACGTACTTTGATAGGATTGTCATTGTCACACACTGTACAAGTCCCATCAAAGTGGGGGCGACTGTAGGCACTGTATTTTTGCATATAAGTCACGATGATGATTCTCGTATGGAGACACTACCTCTTTGATTGTGAAAGCCGCTGGACATGGACGTCGGAAGGGCAAAGTTGGAAATTAGCATTTGGTTGGATTTAACTCGCTTGTTTTGCTTCGGGTTCGCTTGTTGGACCTCTATTTTAAAACACACCAAACCCATTAAATCACATTCAAAAATAATTAAAATATTTAAAAACACATCTCACAAATTAAATAAATAAAACATTTAAAATATGTGTCACAAATTAAATTAAAAAAATTAAATTAAATTAAATAACATTCATAAATTAAATCACTTTCCTAAATTAAATTAAAAATCTTTCCTAAAATACATAAATCACATAATAAATTAAAAGATATCCCCAATTAATATACAAATCTTATTCCTTCTCCAACAAAAGGTAAACCCTCTCCCTTTGCCTATAAAAATAACCCTTCTCCACACATTTAAATAACTCAATTTCACAAACAAAACACAAAGAAAATAACCCTGAGCTTCACGCATCCACAACCCCCATTTGCCTTCACTTGCCCCCTTTACATAAGTCACCTGCCACCCTAAAAATCGACTCACGTTGCAGCCTCTTCAAAGCCACGACATTGCCTCATTCACGCATCAACTCAATTAACAAACCTGCACCTACAAATTGAAGACATTCATCACTCAAGCCCTAACGCTCGGCCACCTCACCCTCCACACGTCCCCTGCTTACGCCAACCATATGTCCTTTGCCTCACGCACACGCACTTGCTGACCAAAACTCCAATCAGCCCTCAAACTCCTTTCTCACGTCACACTTCATGTTCACGCTACAAAAGCTAGACACAAAGACCTTCCTATTAGCCTCACATGAAGACCACCGAGCCACGCCCTTGACCTGCCATTATCACACACCCTCATATTCACTCACCACAACGCCACCTGCCTATTAGCCTCACGTGAAGCCCACCTTCAGCGCATCAAAGCCCCATTCAGTGAAAGCCTCCAACTTCACAAAACTGCCGAACTCAATTTCACAAAACTGCGGAACTCAAAACCAAAAAACTGCCATTCAATATGCCAAAACTGCCACTCAATAAGCCTTAAATTGCCGCATCTTACACACCCAAAAATGTCCAGAAAATGAACCCAAAACAGCCCAAAAAATAGCCCAGAGAAACTGTCAAGAAAAACTGCATCCTTACCACCAAAACTGTGGTCTAAAAAAAACATCCCGAACATCAAACAACAAGAAAAGACGTTGAGTTAGCAAATCGGAAAAGTATTGTATCATTCACCCTTCCAACGGACATGTAACACACTTTCGTGAGACGACAAAAGAGGTTAGACCTGAGGGCACTTTGTTACTTACTATCTTTCGTTTATTTTATTTATTTTTAAAATAATATTGCATGAGAGTCGTTCGAGGCATGATGTGATTGTTAGATGGGCGGAACGTGTGTCTCCTTTTGTGGTATATAGGATAGAAACCTGGACGTAAATTTCGTAGCCGAATCTGAATGGACGGTAGTACGGTTTGTACTCGGGATACAAAGCCACGTACCACTCAAGAGACAGATGTTTCGTTCCTTCTAAACGTGTATTTGACCATGTTAGAGTTTATAGGTTATTTATTTATTATTTAAGCATGGTTTAGTTTAGTTTATTATTATTTTTCAAAGCATGATTGTGTTATTTTCTTATGCATGATGTTTCGTTTAGTTTAAGATTATGTTTAAATAGTTATTCATTTATTTTGGTTTAATGGCTCAATGTACTCAATGTGTGATATTGTGTGTTTGCCGTTTAAAGACTTACTTTCAAGCATGCAAACTTAGACTATGAGTTATTTCGATGAATGTGTATTAGATCTAAGTTATCCTTAAGCATATATGTTGAGTAGATTCGGTTAGTTTATTGCATGAATCATATCATCACAAGTGACATAAGTATGGGACCATTCCGCACCCAACGGTTTGAGGTCTTCCCCTGCGAGGGGTGAGTCCGGCCTTAAACTTTTATCCCGGTTTCGGGTGGCGACTCCATTATCTCCGTTAGTCCGGGCGGCCCGCTACGTTATCCAACGGCGCTACTCAGTACTCCTCCAAGACCGCGAGCCGAGAATAGCATGCGTCGCCCAAGTTCTGTGTCCTACAGTCTGGCGACTCCACTGGGGATAGAGAATCAGCCCCAAATCATGTCTTGTGGTGTTTATGATTTGTGCTTAAGTTGACCGTGTCTATAGTGGGTTGAAAGAGGTTTAATCAAAGGCACTTTTTGAGCTAGGTGATGGTTTGATGTCTTCTTTCATTCACTACCTTTCGAGGAAAAGCTGTGAAGGCACCTAGATAATCATTACCTATAGCTCGCTGTGATGGACTAATTTGGAGGACTCGTTGTTTATTCCTGTCACCAAGCGATAAGAGCCTAAGAGGCTTGGGTATTTAAGAGAGTTCGCTCCACCCTCCCTATGGGGAATCTACAATGGGGAATCCATTTGACAGTCAGTCACACGTCTTAACTTGTTGGCACGTACCGTAAAGTATAAAAAAGGTACGCTTATTTGGTTGCTTGATACCTTGAGTGGGGAGTCCTAGTTGTGGGCAATCCTTCATCAGGGAGAGCCTTTGTCCTACTCTTGTAAACCCACATGAGAACCTTAGTCGTAGAACTAAAAGAAATTATTTATTTTGTGTTTACGTTTTGGACCATCATCATTTGGATCCGGTTGGACCTCTTGTCAAATGATGTGAACTTGTTGGGCCATTTAAACTGGGATGAGTTCGTGTCCTTTGACAGTTGGGCCAAAAGCTTCTAAAATGCCGGTGGGCCATTCTATGTTTAGGCCTCTTATCATTTGAAGTAGTTTAGCCATGTTATCGCAAAGTGTAAACCAATTGGGCCTTTTCAATTGGGACAAGTTTGCACCGCCTAATAGTATGATTGAATACTTTAAAATGATAATGGGCCGACTTATATATTTCATACATCATACGCATCTTATGCATCTCATGCATACACGCATCATGTTAACTCTTTGTGTCTTAAAAGCCATCATAGATATCCGTTGGGTTAGGGATAAAAGAAGAATTTTCAAAGAAAAGTTTAGCAAATATGGATAGCGAGGAAAAAGAAATCGAGAAATAGAAAACCTTACGACAAGGATAAAAAGACCATTGGGGGGCCTTCAAAAAAAAGGAAGAAAAAAAAAAGAAAAAGAAAAAGAAAAATTATTTGTTTTAGTCCTTGATGGTTAGTGTGGGACACAGAAATTGAGTGACACATGCTGTTCCGGGCTCGTGGCCCAGTTGGGAGTACGGAGTAGCCCGCAGGGGACTAAATCGGAGAATGATGGAGTCGCACCCGGTGTGAATCGGGAAAATGAGATTTAAGGCCGCACTCACCCCTCGCAAGGAAGACCTCAAACTGTTGGGTTCAGAATGATCCCTTACTTATGTTACTTGTATTGAAAGGATTTGTGTAATAATTTAATCAAGCCTAAGTAACACTTCTTTCCAAGAATATCATGCTTCTAAGTTCACATGCGTAAAAAGATAAAACTAACACCTAGATTTGCATATATCATATTTCCAAGTTTACATGCTCGGAAGTAAGTCAAAGTAGCGGTAAATATAAAACTTCGTAGGCATATTGTATTCATGAAAATGCAAGCACGTCATAATCACATAAGCACACATAAAAGGGAATCAAATAATGATGAACATGTAATTTCATAAACATTTCATACTTATACACGCGGAAACATAAACAAATAACCATTACATATTCATGCATAATAAAAAAGAGTCAACTAAGTGCATAATGCAAAAAAGACAATTAAGTATACAATTATGCATTAAAGTAAGCATGCTATGACGTGATGCCGAAGAAGATAACTAATATGGACACAAACACACATGTGGGCATTTTTCCAAGTGGTACATGGAATTGTATCCCAATTACAGACCGTACTACCGTCCATTTGAAATCGGCTACGGAATTTACGTCTGGATTTCTATCCGATATACCACGAGAAACAATACTCAAATGTTATCTTAACATGGATACATGCATAATAAGATACCAAGCCAAGGCAGATGTAAATAATACAACCAAATGGAATAAGGGCGCGTTAGATATCGTGGTAAAGATAGCCTTTTAGGCTTTTCTTCCCCAAATGGGAAACCTTTCATCCAATACAATAAGCCCATGCGCTTTTCATTACAATGCATACAAAGATAAAGATGACTTTATGGAATTTCATAATGCATGCATAAATAAAGCAATGATGTGCAAAAAGAGATACAAGACATAATTAGGGGCGCGACAAGGCATGGTGGTAAAGGATTTTAACCTCTTCAATTAGAGGACCTTTCATCGCACTTACTAAGCCCATGCACAATTAACACAATGCATATATATGAAACAAAAGTAAATACAAAGATATCGGATTTCGTATACCTGATTGAACATACTTACATCCAATCGAATATACATCGTCCGGCGCGGTGAAGCATCGTGGTAAAGAATTTTAACCTATTCAATTAGAGGACCTTTCATCGCACTTACTAAGCCCATGCGCTTATCTCAATGTATATATATTTGAAACAAAAGTAAATACAAAGATATCGGATTTCGTATACCCGATTGAACATATCTTGAATCCAATCGAATATACATCGTCCGGCGTGGTGTGAAGCATCATGGTAAAGGATTTTAACCTCTTCAATTAGAGGACCTTTCATGGCACTTACTAAGCCCATGCGCTTATCTCAATGCATATATATATGAAACAAAAGTAAATACAAAGATATTGGATTTCGTACACCCGATTGAACATATCTCATATCCAATCGAATATCCATTGACTGGCGCGGCGAAGCATCGTGGTAAAGGATTTCAACCCCTTCAATTAGAGGACCTTTCATTGCACTAACTAAGCCTATGCGCTCGAACACATCATTACACGAACAAATAATATGCAGAAATTAAATAACGAATAATAAACACATCAAAACAACATAAAACAAAATATGCGCCGTTTGCTCAAGTGGTACATGGAGTTGTATCCCGAGTGTAGATCATACTACCGTCCATTCGGAATCGGCTATGAAATTTACATCCGGGTTTCCATCCTATATACCACAAGAGGTGACACATTTTTCATTTTAATCAAACATCATATTCAAATACATGCATATTTATCTACTCAAGGGCCACAACATGTATTTATCATAATAATCATGCGAACAAAACTCAATAAATAATAAAAATAAGACAGAAAATGAATGTGGAAAATACCCTCAGGTCTAACCTTTTTTGCCGACTTTCAGACTTGCGTTTCACGGAGACCGGAAGGGTAAAGCTCCTCAACTTCTCCGGTTCACTGGTTTAACGTCTTAACTCACTGTTTTGCTATTTTGCTCGCTGTTTGACTTCCGTTTTGCTATGGTATTTTGGTCATTGTTTTTGGTGTTTTAGGCTACTGTTTTTGGTGTTTTTTAAAGGCTTTAAGTGCAGTTTTTTTAGTACAGTTTTAGGGTGTTTCTGGACTGTTTTAAGAGGATTTTGCTGCTGTTTGGGGGGGAGGGAATTGGGCTACTTTTCAGGCGTGTTTTAGGGGCTGTTCAGGCATGTTTTGGGGGGGGGGTGTGCATGGGCTACTTTTTTTGGTGGAAAGGGGCTGTTGTTTGGGTGATTGTGAGCTACAGTTTTGGGCATGTTTTGCTACTATTTCAAGGTGATTTTGGGCTGCTGTTTGCGTGTAGTAAGGGCTGTTATATGCGGCTGCTGTTTACGTGTTCATGGGTGCTGTTTGCGTGATTGTGAGCTTCTGTATAGGGGCTGTGAGGGGTGCGGCTGTTATGAGTTTTTTTTGGCTTTGGGCGTGACTTGTGCAATGGGTTAGGAGAGAGAATTTTTTGTTCTATTTCTTTTGGTGTGTGCGTTAATGAGTGGAGGATATGAAGAGAAGTTTTGTTGCTAGGTTTCTTGTTTTGGGCGTGAATTGTGTATTGTGAAGGGGGCCCATGTCTTGGTTAGGGGTTGTTTATATAGAGAAGGGCTAGGGCTTCTCCTTGTCTCACAAGGAAGGGATTTTGGCATTAAAGAAGGGATATGATTTGGTGTCATGTAAGGTAAATACAAGATTTAGGGGGGACAAATTTAGGTTTGATTAGGAAGTTAGTATATTTAATGTGTTGATTAGGTATACAATATTTTTAATTGGTTAGGATTGTTTTTAATTAGGCATAACACTTCTTTAATTTAGTATGTAATATTATGGATTAGGAAGTTATAATATTTTAATTTGGTAAATGGTTTAATTGTTTTATTTAATTTAATTACATTATCTCATTAATATATTAATAATTAATTTAATATTTGATTTAATTTGTGTATATTTTAGGGTGATGGGCGTGTGGGCTAGTGGTGGTGTGGGTTTGATGTGTTGGTTTGGTGAGTGGGTTTGATGTGTTGGTTTGGTGAGTGGGTTTTGGCCAAGATTAAAAGGTTCTTTAAACGGAGGTCCAACAAGTGAGCTTGACGCTAAACAAGTGAATAAAGATCTAACGAAATACCGATTCCCTTCCGACGACTGTTTCCCACAATATCGTTAACTAAAAGGTAGTGCCTCCAACTGAGACTCATCATCGGGTTTCACATGCAAAAATGCAATGCCTATAGTCGCCCCCAATTTGATGGGACTTGTGTAGTGTGTGACTTTGAACAATCCTATCAAAGTTATGCAATGCATTTTCACTTACCTGGCTCGTCTGCTGCCTCGGGCTGAATTGGTTCTACATTGGACCTCGATCCTAGGACGCATCCCAATAACTACAACCGATAACAGCGACACCTCGACCATGGGATGCATCCCGATACCGGTGGAAATGAGGGCCTCGCCCTTGAATAGATGATGTAGTGGGCCCTCGGCCCTAGGACACATTCTAGAACTAGACCTGATGATGCAGTGGGCCTTCGACCCTGGGACGCATCCCGGAACTTCAACTAACAACAGGGGCACCTCGACCCTAGGACGCATCCCAAAATTACTGACGATGTGGGCCTCGCCCTCAAGCTGACATGGGCCTCACCCCCAAGCTGACATGGGCCTCGCCCTCAAACTGATGATGATGTGGGGCCTCACCCCTGGGACTCATCCCCAAAACTGAAATTGTGCTGACGCTGTTTGGCTCATTTTTGCCGCTTTCTAATTTCTTCGAACCTGTGAACACAAAACAAAAACAAACACGAAGAGAATGCAATGTTACATGTATGCATGAATGATTTTCTTATTCCGTTAGGTTAGGCCTTCCCCCCATTCTTCTGGTGACTTCTCTGTCTACTCTCCCTCAGGTAAAGTACTGCTTGAGTCTATCTACGTTGATCGGCTCGGTGAACTCATTCCCTTCCAAGTCTGGCAGTTTCACTGCCCATTTCCCATTATTTTCTACACCATGTAGGGTCCTTCCCAGTTTGGTCTAAATTTTCCACTCGGATCTATAATCGACGGCCTCGACTGCTTAAGTACCAAATCACCCCTTCTGATTCTGGTGGGAAGTACCTTCTTGTTGAATGTTCGGGCTAGTATTTTCTGATACAACTGTATATGATGTAGAGACTTCATCCTCTTCTCATCCAGCAGTGCTAACTGATCAAATCTCTGTGCGACCCATTCTGGTTCTGGTAACTCTGTTTCTGCTAATACCCTTATAGACTTTATCTCAACTTCCACTTGTAGCATTACTTCCATTCCATAGACCAAAGAACAAGGTGTGGCTCCGGTTACTGTTCGTACTGATGTTCTATACCCCCACAAACCATATGGTAGTTTCTCGGCCCAATCTCTGCAGTTTTCTGTCATATTGGCTAAAATCATCTTTATAGTCTTGTTAGCTTCCTCAACTGCCCCATTTGCCTGCGGCCTGTACGGTGATGACTTGTGGTGGCCTATCCTGTATTTCTGTAACATTACCTTCGTCTCTCCTTGAAACTGAACTTCGTTGTCCGTAACCACATGGTGTGGCATACCATACCGACAAATGAGATTCTGAGCTATAAACTTTGCCATCTGCTTCGTTGTGACATTGCGGAATGACTCGGCTTCCACCCATTTTGAGAAATAATCCACTGCCAATACTATGAAATGATGCCTATTCGATGTATTCGGTCGAATCTCTCCAATCAAATCAATTCCCCATGCTGAGAAGGGCCACAGCTCTGACAACCCGTGCAACTATGTGTGCGGCAAGTGATTCAAATTATCGTGTGCTTGACAATCATGACAGTGCTTTACCATCTTTGCGCAGTCTGTTTCCATGGTTGACCAGTAAAAACCTTATCTCACTATCATGCGGGACAGATTCAGCCCGTTCATATGCGGACCGCATACCCCGGTGTGTACTTCTTCCATTACCTGCTGAGCCTCTTCTTTTCTCAAACATTTCAACTGAATACTATTTGCTTGCCTCTTGTACAGTTCTCCTTTCAAATCACATACTGAGAAGCTAACTTCTGAATGGCTAACTTTTATTTTCTACCTACTCCTTCCGGGAGTCCCCATGTTCAAGATACCTCTGAATGTCATGATACCAAGGTTTTCCATCGTCAATTTCTACTTCCAGAACTCTTTCTTTCTCATAAATGGGTTTGTTTGCTGTCGTCAGTACCAACGGTCTCATCACTAACTTCTCTAGATTTTCCCAAGTTGCTTCAAGTGTAGCAAGTGTGTATGCCATCTGATTCTCTTCTCTCGGCAAGTGCTGAAACTTACAATCTGGGATGACCTGTGCCAACTTTATGAGGTGAAGAAGGTAAGGTTTCAACTGTTCTTCTTTCAATTCCCATTCTCCTCGCATCTGCTGGACAACCAACATAGAAGCTCCGTAGACTTCCACACTCCCGGCCTTCAAGGCTTTCAATGTTGTCAAACCAAAAGCGCATGCCTCATACTCGGCCATGTTGTTAGTCACTCTGAACGTCATCCTCTTGGCCAAAGGCAAAGTCTCTCCCTCGGGGGTCACTATCACGATCCCAATTCCGGCTCCCTTATAATTCACTGCTCCGTCGAAGTACATTTTCCACCTCTGAACTGTTATGGCCTAGACTTCTTCATCTGGAAATTCAATCTTATACTGATCCCCCTCAATAGGTTGCAATGCCAAAAACTCTATCCCAGCTCGCCCTTTGATCATTTTAGAGGTGAGATAATCAATGTCAAACTCTGTCAACAACACTAACCATCTGCCCAATTTCCCCACTAGCGACGGTATTGAATGCAGATACTTTAGAGGATTCTCCTTTGCCACAAAATGGATCTTATAAGACAGAAAATAATGCCGCAATTTTCAGGAAGCCCATACCACTACAAGACATATATTCTCTACTACTTGATAACGAGCCTCATACGGGAGCATCTTCTTACTCAGATAGTAGACCACGTATTCTACCCCTATCTCATCTGCTTGTACCATCATTGCCCCCAGTGCTTCTGATTCTGTGGCCAAATACAAAATCAAAGGTCTGCATGGTGTGAATCGAGAAAATGTCACTCACCCCTCGTAAGGGAAGACCTCAAACTGTTGGGTTTGGATGGTCCCTTACTTATGTCACTTGTGATGATATGATTTGTGCAATAAACTAACCGAATCTACTCAACATATATGCTCAAAAATAACCTATGTCTAGTTTGTATTCATCAAAATAACTCCTAATCTTAGTTTGCATGCTTGAAAGTAAGTCTTTGAACGGCAAACACGCAACATCACACATTGAGCACATTGAGGCATTAAACCAAAATAAACGAATAACTATTTAAGCATAATCGTAAACTAAACAAAACATCATGCATAAAATTAACACAATCATGTTTTAAAAATAAGTAATAAATTAAACTAAATCATGTTTTAAGTAATAAATAAATAACCTATAAACTCTAACATGCTCAAATACACATTTAGATGGAACAAAACATTAGTCTCTTGAGTGGTACGTGGCGTTGTATCCCGAGTACAAACCGCACTACCGTCCATTCAGATTCGGCTACAGAATTTATGTCCGGGTTTCCATCCTATATACAACAAAAGGGAACCCACGTTTCGCCCATCCAATAATCACATCATGCCTCAAACGACTCTCATACAATAATATTTTAAAAATAAATAAAAGAAACGAACAATAGTAAGTAACAAAGTGCTCTCAAGTCTACCCTCTGTTGTCGTCTTAAGAAATGGCGTTACAAGTCCGTTGGAAGGGTTGATGTTCCGTAACTTTTTTGGTTCACTAGTCCAATATTTTTCCTCGCTGTTTCGCTATTTTGGCTGCTGTTTTCACTCCGTTTCACTGCTATTTTTGTTGTAATTTCTGGCCACTGTTTTGGTAATTTATGGACTGTTATTGTGGAGTTAAAGGGGGTAAAGGGGCTGCGGTTTAATGCAGTTTAGAGGGTAGTATTGGGGACTATTTTGAAAAGTTTCTGGGCAGTTTTGGGGATAGTTTTCTGGCAGTTTATGAGTGTAGTTTTGGACAGTTTTGTGGGGTATTTTCATGGCAAACACTGACGGTTTCTAGTAGTTTTCTATGGGGTATTTTTGCGTATAATTTTTTGGCAGAAAACTGGATTGTGTAGGCAATATATGAGGCTGTTTGTGGTGTTGAGGTGAGTATTGGGTGATTCGGTGTGAAGTGCTATGTGTGCGTACGTTTGTGGCTTGTGAGGGGCAGTGTTGCGTGAGTGCTGCTTTAGTGCGTGAAGTGAGTGCAATTGATTGGTTTACGTGTGCTACTAAGTGCTAGGGGAGGGACAGATGGCGTGAGTGTCTTGTGTGGCTTTGTGTGAATTGTCTTTGAGAAAGCAGTTATGTTGCGTGAAAGATGAGGGGAAACAACATGTGGCGTGATGGGTTTTTTGGTTTATGGTACGTGAGGGCAATATGGCAATTGGAATGGGGGTTGTTTGTAGTTTAGGGCGTGAAGGCAATGGTGGGGAATTGGCGTGGGGGCCGTTTATAGTTTAGGGCGTGAAGGCAATATGGTGATAGTCGGTGGGTGTTTATTTTGGCGTGATGGCTGTTTGGTTTTTGGTACGTGAGGACTGTTTGTGGTGAGAGAAGATGGACGTTTGATTGATGCATGGATGGATGATAGTTGCTGTGGCGTGAATGGCAAAGACAAGGGCAGTGTGGCGTTATTCACGTAAAGTAGGCTGGTAGTGGTGGTAGGTTATGTGGCGAGAGACTTGTGCGTGAAGTTGAGTGAAGTGAGGGGCAGGTGGCGTTGTTTTGTGAGAGCAAGGTGCGGTTCATGGGGCTTGCTGGCGTGATGTGAGTGAGTGTGTGGCTTTGTGAATGCATGAAGGGCGCTTGCTCTCAGTTTATTGGCTGGTGGCGTGAATGGAAGGAGGGTTGTGATAGTAGAGCAGTTCCTTTTGTTAGTTTACCGAGAAAGAGAAGAAGGTGATTAGCTTTAGGGTTTCTTTGTTAGTTCCAGGGAGAGGGAAGAGAGATGGAGGCAGTGGGCTGTTGAACATGACATGAGGTGGCGTCTTTTAGGGTCTAGTCGAAGGGTTGTTTATGGGCGTGAGGACGTGTTGTCTTGTACAGGCTGTGGACGTGAGGCAGAAGGGGTAGATGGCTACTTTGTTTGTTAGTGGGTTGCTGTTTGTTGAGTGGATTGAGTGGCCAGCGAAGGATTATGAGCTTATGGTTTTTTTAGAGGGAGGGAGAGAGATGATGTGAGAAGGAGGTTATTAGGGTTTTGATTTTTTGAAGTACCGTGAGAGTCTAAGAGAGATGGAAGTAGAAATCGACGATGGAAAACCTTGGTATCATGACATTCACAGGTATCTAGAACATGGGGAACTCCCGGAATGGGCAGGCAGAAAAGACAGGTTAGCCATTCAGAAGTTAGCTTCTCAGTATGTGATTTTGAAAGGGGAACTGTACAAGAGGCAAGCAAACGGTATTAAGTTGAAATGTTTGAGAAAAGAAGAGGCTCAGCAGGTAACGGAAGAAGTACACTCCGGGGTATGTGGTCCGCACATGAACGGGATGAATCTGTCCCGCAAGATAGTGAGACAAGGTTTTTACTGGTCAACCATGGAAACCGACTGCGCGAATATGGTAAAGTAATGTCATGATTGTCAAGCACACAGTAATTTGAATCACTTGGCGCACACAGAGTTGCACGGGTTGTCAGAGCCGTGGCCCTTCGCAGCATGGGGAATTGATATGATTGGAGAGATTCGACCGAATACATCGAATGGGCATCGCTTCATAGTAGTGGCAGTGGATAATTTCTCAAAATAGGTGGAAGCCGAGTCATTCCGCAATGTCACAGCGAAGCATATGGCAAAGTTTATAGCTCAGAATCTCGTTTGTCGGTATGGTATGTCGCACCATGTGGTTACAGACAACGGAGTTCAGTTTCAAGGAGAGACGAATGTAATGTTACAAAATTACAGGATAGGCCACCACAAGTCATCACCGTACAGGTCGCAGGAAAATGGGGCAGCTGAGGCAGCTAACAAGACTATAAAGACGATTTTAGCCAAGATGATAGAAAACTGTAGAGATTGGGCCGAGAAACTACCATATGCTTTGTGGGGGTACAGAACATCAGTAAGAACAGCAACCGGAGCCACACCTTATTCTTTAGTCTATGGAATGGAAGTAGTGCTACCAGTGGAAGTTGAGATACAGTCTATGAGGGTATTAGTAGAAACAGAGTTACCAGAACCAGAATGGGCCGCACAAAGGTTTGATCAGTTAGCACTTCTAGATGAGAAGAGGATGAAGTCTCTACATCATATGCAGTTGTATCAGAAAAGACTAGCCCGACCATTCAACAAGAAGGTACATCCCACCAGAATCAGAAAGGGTGATTTGGTACTTAAGCAGTCGAGGCCGTCAACGACAGATCCGAGAGGATAATTCAGACCAAACTGGGAAGGACCCTACATGGTGCAGAAAGTAATAGGAAATAGGGAAGTGAAACTGTCAGACTTGGAAGGGAATGAGTTCACCGATCCGATCAACGTAGACAGATTCAAGCAGTACTTTACCTAAGGGAGAGTAGACCGAGCAGTCACCAGGAGAATGGGGGGAAGGCCTAACCTAATGGAATAAGAAAATCATTCATTCATACACGTAACATTGCATTCTCTTCATGTTTGTTATTGTTTTGTGTTCACAGGTTCGAAGAAAGGAGAAAGTGGTAGAAATGAGCCAAACAGCGTCAGCGCAGTTTCAGTTTTGAGGATGAGTCCTAGGGGGCAAGGCCCCACATCATCATCAGTTTGAGGGCGAGGCCCAAGTCAGCTTGGGGGCGAGGCCCATATCACCTTGAGGGCGAGGCCCACATCGTCAGGAGTTTTGGGATGCGTCCCATGGTCGAGGTGCCTCTGTTGTCAGTTGCAGTTCTGAGATGCGTCCCAGGGTCAAGGACCCACTACATCATCTGTTCGAGGGCGAGGCCCTCATTTCCAGCGGTATCGGGATCCGTCCCAGGGTCGAGGTGCCCCCGTTGTCGGTTACAGTTATTGGGATGCGTCCCAGAATCGAGGTCCACTACAGCACCAATTCAACCCGAGGTAGTAGACGAGCCAGGTAAGTGAAAATGCATTATATAACTTTGATAGGATTGTTCAAAGTCACACACTGCACAAGTCCCATCAAAGTGGGAGTGACTGTAGGCACTGCACTTTTTTATATAAGTCTCGTATGGAGACACTATCTCTTTGGTTGTGAAAATTGTGGGAAACAGATGTCGGAAGGGCAAAGTTAGAAATTAGCATTTGGTCGGATTTAACTCGCTTGTTTCGCTTCGGGTTCGCTTGTTGGATCTCTATTTTAAAACACACTAAATCCATTAAATCACATCTCATAAATTAAATAATTAAAATATAACGAGAGCCACCCAAAGACGAGCAACATAACCCACGTAATCCCCTCCCCTGCGCATTCAACATCATACACGCAAACCCTAAATAACCAACACCCTCTTCTCGCTGGTTATCATCTTCCTCAACACTCGGTACCATGCATCTCTCTTCTCTCTCAAATATATAAACCCTAAGGTTTCACGGTAGCCCCTACACAGCTCTCATGAACACACTGCCCATCCACTCACGTAGTAATCAACAAAACCCTAAGGTCACAAAACCAATAACGCAGCCCCCTTCATACACACCACACATAACTCACGTCTAACATCCAACCAGACCACTCACAAACAACGGATGCAAAGCAACCCTCAGAACCCTAATCTAGCATGCACACGAGAAGAACCCTTACCTCTCTCTTCCTTGCTCACTCTCAGCCGAATAAAAATACCCAGCCACCAAACCCTAGCAGCCCTTACAAAAACCCTTTAATAAACCACCAAACAAAGACAACAGCCCATCTCTCTCCTAATCTCTCTCCACACCGACACACCACTGCCCATTCACGTTGAAGCAACACAAGCCTAACAGCCAAGGCACACATAGCACTTCACGTTCAACTAGCTCCCATCCACGTCTGACCCATTTGCTCACAAGATCTCAACGCAAACAATCACCCCTTTTGCTTACAAGCTAACAACATATCCTGCGGAGCCCACAATCCCCACGCATCAACCGCCCACTGCTTTTCACTGAACCCAACCTACCCAGCCAAACTCTCATATGAACAAGCCACCTAACCCCCCTCTGACCAACACACATAACACCTATAAGCAGCCCCCTCACCCTTAACGCCTAGCCACATCACTCTTAAGCACTCATAAATCAAACACAAACAGCGCACCACTAGCCTCACAACCCCCTCACGTGATGCCAAAAATCAACACCAAAATTGTCACATATCAACACCCACTACACTACCCAAAACTGCCGCAAATTACACCAACTCCACTGCCCTGTATGCCACAAATTTAACCCTCGAAACTGCTCAGAAAATGTCCAAAACTTCACTGAAAATTAGTGCAGAAACCGCCTAAAACAGTAACGAAAATTGCTCCAAAGTCAGTCCTCATAACCCACAAAACAGTCTCTAATTAACCCAAAAGAGTGACCAGAAAATACCCTTAAAATAGCAGCGAAACAGAGTAAAAACACTAGCCTAAACAGCGAAATAGCGAAAGAAAACGTTGAGTTAGTGAACCAGAAGAGTTACGGATCATCCACCCTTCCAAATGCCGTGTAACGCCCTTTCGAGGGACGACAAAAGAGGTTAGACCTGAGGGTACCTTTTCATTTATTACCTTTCGTTTATTTTTGTTTATTTTAATATATTATCGCATGAGAGTCGTTTGAGGCATGATGTGATTATTGGATGGGAGGAACGTGTGTTCCCTTTTGTGGTATATAGGATGGAAATCCAGACGTAAATTTCGTAGCCGAATCCGAATAGACGGTAGTGCAGTTTGTACTCAGGATACAACGCCACGTACCACTTAAGATACATATGTTTCGTTCCATCCAAATTAGTATTTGAGAATGTTATAGTTTCTAGGTTGTTTTATTTATTAATTTAAGCATGATTTAGTCTAGTTCATTATTTATTTCCGAAGCATAATTATGTTATTCTTGGTGCATGGTGTTTTGTTTAGGTTGTGTTTATACTTGAATAGTTATTTATTTACCTTGTTTTGATGGTTCAATATGCTCATTGTGTGGTATTGTGTTTTCCGTTTAAAGACTTACTTTCAAGCATGCGAACTTAGATTAGGAGTTATCTTGACGAATACATATTAGATCTAAGTGACCTTTGAGCATATATGTTGCGTAGGCTCGGTTAATTTATTGCACAAGTCATATCATCACAAGTGCCGAAAACTATCCCCAAAACTGCCCAGAAACTGTCCAAATTAGTCCCGATACTTCCCTCTAAACTGCATTAAATCGCAGCCCCTTTACCCCATTTAACACCGCAATAACAGTCCATAAATTACCAAAATAGTGGCCAGAAATTACAACAAAAATAGCAGCGAAACGGAGTGAAAACAGCAGCCAAAATAGTGAAACAACGAGGAAAAATGTTGGACTAGTGAACCAAAAAAGTTACGGAACATCAACCCTTCCAACGGACGTGTAACGCCATTTCTTGAGACGACAAAAGAGGTTAGACCTGAGGGCACTTTGGTACTTACTATCTTTCGTTTCTTTTATTTATTTTTAAAATATTATTGCATGAGAGTCGTTTGAGGCATGATGTGATTGTTGGATGGGCGGAACGTGTGTTCCCTTTTGTGGTATATAGGATGGAAACCCGGATGTAAATTCCGTAGCCGAATCTGAATGGACGGTAGTGCGGTTTGTACTCGGGAGACAACGCCACGTACCACTCAAGAGACTAATGTTTCGTTCCATCTAAACATGTATTTGAGCATGTTAGAGTTTATAGGTTATTTATTTATTACTTAAAACATGATTTAGTTTAATTTGTTACTTATTTTTAAAGCATGATTGTGTTAATTTTATGCATGATGTTTTGTTTAGTTTACGATTATGCTTAAATAGTTATTCGTTTATTTTGGTTTAATGGCTCAATGTGCTCAATGTGTGATGTTGCGTGTTTTCCATTCAAAGACTTACTTTCAAGTATGCAAAATTAGATTATGAGTTATTTTGATGAATACAGACTAGACATAGGTTATTTTTGAGCATATATGTTGAGTAGATTCGGTTAGTTTATTGCACAAATCATATCATTACAAGTGACATAAGTAAGAGACCATTCCGAACCCAACGGTTGAGGTCTTCCCTTGTGAGGGGTAAGTGCGGCCTTAAATCATATTTTCTCTGTTCACAGCGGGTGGCGACTCCATTATTCTCTAGTTTAGTCCTCCACGGGCTACTTCATACTCCCAACTAGGCCACGAGCTTTTAACAGCATCGTCAACATTCTATGTTCCACAGTTTGGCGACTCCACTAGGGATAGAGAATCGGCCCCAAAATAATGTCTTGTAATATTATGATTTGTGCTTTAAGTTAACCGTTCCTATAGTGGTTGAAAAGGGTGTAATCAAAGGCATTGTTAAGGCTAGGTGATGGCTCGATGTCTTCCTTCATTCACTACATTTTCATAAGGAAAAGCTGTGAAGGCACCCGGATAATCATTACTTGTAGCTTGTTGTGACAGACTAGTTTGGAGGACTCGTTGTTTATTCCTGACACCAACCGATAAGAGCCTAAGAGGTTTGGGTACTTAAGAGAGCCTCACTCCACCCTCCCTCTAGGGAATCTACAACGGGAAATCCATTCGACAGTTAGTCACATACCGTAACTCGTTGGCCCGTACTAAAAGGTATAAAAAAGGTGCGCTCACTTGGTCGCTCGAACCCTTGAGTGGGGAGTCCTAGTTGTGGGCAATCCTTCGTCAGCGAGAGTCTTTGTCTACACTCTCGTAAATCCACACATGAACCATAGTTATGTGATCATAATAATTGTCTATTTATGCTTGTGTTTGGGAACATTATCGTTTGGATCTATTTGGACCTTTTGTCATGAGATATGGGCTTGTTGGGCCATTTAAACTGGGACAAGAACGTGTCTTATGATGATTGGGCCAAAAGCTTCTAAAACGCTAATGGGCCATTATATGCATGTGTGTTGGGAACATTGTCGTTTGGATCCATTCGGACCTTTTGTCATGAGGTATGGGCTTATTGGGCCATTTAAACCGGGACAAGAACGTATCTTATGATGATTGGGCCAAAACCTTCTAAAACGCCAATGGGCCATTATATGTTTGTGTTTAGGAACATTATCATTTGGATACGGTTGGATTTCTTGCCATGAGATGTGAACTTGTTGGGCCATTTAAACTGGGACGAGTTCACTCCTATGACAGTTAGCCAAAAAGCTTCTAAAATGATGATGGGCCGATTTGTGTGAATATTTTTATGAGCTTATATATTCTATGTATCGCACGCATCTCATGCACTTTATGCATATATGCATCAACCAACATGAGCAAGTCAGCCAACGAAGGATCCCGCCTAGATCAATTGGAGACCAAAGTAACGGGAATTATTGAGATATTGTAAGTTCTGACTAATGATGTGGCCAATTTGACCGTACTCCATATAGTCGATAACAGAGAGATGAACAATCAGAATGGAAAGACCATCGGGGAACCTTCAGAGACCAAACTCCCTCCTTTTGAGATCGCCTCTATCCGAAACAGACGATTCTCCAATCTTGGTAGACCTTTGTCAAAGGTGTTTGAGAAGTTGAAAGGACAATGACTCCTGAAGCCTTTAGACCCTAGACCGATCCCAAACCCTATGCCACACTACTTTGACCTGAACCAATATTGCCACTTCCACCAACAAAAAGGACATGACACCGACAACTGCCCCCGCCTTAGGCATGAAATCAAAAACCTCATCGACACACAAAAACCCTCTACCAAACTACAACTCAGTTCCACCACCCATCTACATGATCAACTCTGGCCTACCCGAAACCTTTGTCCTCCAAACCCTTAGCCACCAAGCTTCATACCTGGAGATAGAGGATGACAGTAGTGAAGAACCATAGGCCAAGGAAGAAGGCATTGCTGCGAATGATGATGTTGTTCCTCTTGGTTTATTTGATCCTGCATTTTTAATATAGACATTGATTTAGTCTACATGTTCGAACCATTTTCTTAAATGATAATCAAGACGTTCATTTCATTGAATCTCTTCTTCAATATGAGTATATTTTAGAAAAGCATTCAACCATGGCACTATGATACTCAGCAAGGAGTAGCCCACGGGGGACTAAACTGGAGAATAATGGAGTCACCACCTTGTGTGAACGGGACAAAGATTTAAGGCCGCACTCACCCCTCGCAATGGAAGACCTCAAACCATTTGGTTCGGAATGGTCCCTAACTTATGTCGTTGTAATGGTATGATTTGTGCAATAATCTAACCAAGCCTATCAACATATATTTCCAAGTGTACAACAATCCTAAATTCACATGCATGAAGATAAAGTTTACATCGAAATATATATGAAATTAAATCCTATAACTAAGTTTACATTTCTGACAAAAAGTCCAACTACCTCCAAATGATAATGGTCCACAAGCACAAGCACATAGAGATAATTCAAGCATTAAAATAATAAATTTTACAAGGTGGCTCATCAACATTTTAGAAGCTTTATGCCCGATCGTCATAGGATACAAACTCGTCATAGTTTAAATGGCCCAACAAGTTCACATTTCTTACAAAAAGTCCAATTGCATCCAAATGAGGATGGTCCACAAGCACAAACATAAAGTGACAATAAATAACTATGGTTCATGTGTGGATTTATTAGAATGTAGACAAAGACTCTCGCTGACGAAAGATTGCCCACAACTAGGACTCCTCACTCAAGGGTTCGAGCGAGCGCACCTTTTTTATACCTTTCGGTACGTGCCAACGAGTTATGGGTGTGACTAACTGTCGAATGGATTTCCCATTGTAGATTCCCCAGAGGGAGGGTGAAGCGAGGCTCTCTTAAGTACCCAAGCCTCTTAGGCTCTTATGGCTTGGTGTTAGGAATAAACAACGAGTCTTCCAAACAAGTCTGTCACAACGAGCTACAAGTAATGATTATCTCGATGCCTTCACAGCATTTCCTTATGAAAAGGTAGTGAGTGAAGGAAGGCACCGAACCATCACCTAGCCTTAACAATGCATTTGATTACACCATTTTCAACCCACTACAAGAACGATTAACTTAAAGCACAAATTATAATATTACAAGCCATTATTTCGGGGCCGATTCTCTATCTCAAGTGGAGTCGCCAGGCTGTAGGACACAGAAATGGATGACGCATGCTGTTCCGGGCTCACGGCCCAGTTGAGAGTACGGAGTAGCCCGCGGGGGACTAAACCAGAGAATAATGGAGTCGCCACCCGGTGTGAACCGAGAAATGATTTAAGGCAGCACTCACCCCTACAAGGGAAGACCTCAAACCGTTGGTAATGAATGAATTTGTGCAATTTTAACCAAGTCTACTCGACATATATTTACAAGAGTAACCTAAATTCCTATAGGGCCCTAAATCTAAGTTCACATGCTTCGAAAGTAAATTCTCATAACAGTGAACACATGATATCACACAATAAGCATGTTAAATAAATACGACTTAAACATGATATAAATTAAACTCCAATTGCGAAATAAAATAATTAAGTCATGCTAAAAATAAAATAACTTCCTAAAGGCCTAATCATGCTCGAATACAAGTTTGGATGAAATGAAATATGTGAATCTCTCAAGTGGTATGAGGCATTGTATCCCGAGTGCAAATCATACTACCATCCATTCGAAATCGGCTATGAAATTTACGTTCGGGTTTCCATGTTATCAGTTTTCTGTCTTAGAGTGTTCATTCCATCTCACTGGCTGATCTTTTCTCAACATTTTGAAGATAGGCTCACATACTGAAGTCAACTTGGCAATTAACCAACTGATGTACTGAATCTTCCCTAGAAATGCTCTGACCTCCTTCTTAGTCTTCGGTGCTGGCATTTCTGTGATTGCTTTTATTTTCTCAGAATCTATTTCTATTCCACCCATTCCCACTGTATGGCAAAGCAATTTCCCTGAGAAGGACCAAATTAAGATGATTATCAAGGGCACCAAGCCCTCCTTCTATCGGAAACTGAGGAGGATGAACTCCATGATTACAGACTTTCGGTAGTTGAGGGAAACTGTCATGGACATTAAAGAGGAAGAGGCAGAAAACTGGAAGTTTTATGGCTTAAATAGAAGGCCTATTGGGAGGACATCGGGTACCAAACCTATTTCTACGGAGATTGCTGCCATCGGAAATCGGAGATTCTCCAGCTTGGGGATACCCTTGTCAAAGGTGTTTGAGAAATTAAAAAGACATTCTTGGAAGCCAAACCATTACCCAATCCCCCACCATCACATTATAACCTAAACCTTTACTATCACTTCCACCAAAAGAAAGGCCATGACACTGATAATTGCACCAGACTCCGCCATGAAATCCAAGACCTAATAGACTCCAAGAAAATACCCGACCCCGAAATAGAACAGCCTAATAGCCACAGAAATCCCTTACCCAATTACTGTGCTGTACCACCCCCAACCTACATGATAAACTCCGGCTTACCAGAAAGCCTGGTCCTTAAATCCTTTCACCCTCAAGCCTTTTACCTAGGAATCTGGGATAGTAATAGTGAAGATGAAACTGAGCAGGGGAAGAACTTTTGGCTAGACTTCTCCAGTGGTGATGAGGAAGAAGTGAGGGGAATGACCCGCAGCGGCCGCTTTTACAGTGATGTGGCGGAAAAGGGTAAGGAAGCCTTGACCGATGGTAGAGAAGTGGTGGAAAGTGCAGAGAATGATGAGGGAGATACAATGTTGAAGTAGTTAAAAAAGACTCAGGCTCAGTTTAGCATCTGGGAATTATTGTGTACATCTCAAGAGCATAGGCAAGCCATGGTTGAGGCCTTGAATAAAATTATGGTGCCTGAGGATCACAACCCTACAATGCTTATCGGGTCGTTACGAGGAGAAACTTTGCAGAGGATCACTTTTTCAGAAGAAGAACTCCCGGCTCAGGGGAGAAATCATAACAGACCCTTGTTTATCAGAGCTGAAGTGAAGGGTAAGAAGACTTCCTGTGTAATGGTGGATGATGGTTCGACCATCAATGTGTGCCCGTTGAAGATTTTGGCCAGACTGGGTATGAAGGCAACAGACTTGGACCCCTCCAAAATGACTATTAAAGCTTATGATGACAGTAAGCGAGGAGTGGATGGTACTTTTGTGGCTATGGTTAAAGTGGGCCCGGTTGAGGACCAAGTTGAGTTAACAGTGGTGGATATCCAAGCCATTTTTGCCTTCTGTTGGGAAGGCCTTGGTTTCATAAGCTTGGGGGTGTGCCCGTATGGGGGAGAAATTGTTACCATCCGAGCTGAGATGGATAATACTGTGGCCACTTTGGAAATACAACCTTTCACAAGGTTCCAAGTGTTGGCAACTTTTGAGGAATGGGTGGATCCTAAGTTAGCTAGGATCATGGGAAAAATGAAGTATGAGGCGGGTGAGGGTTCAAAACTGCTGGATTTTAGAGGACAAACTACTTGGAGGGGTCTTGGATACAAGTCTGATGAAGATAAGCCGAAGGTAAAAAAGAAAGGGTTGAAGCTGGCAGATTATTTTGTGAAAGCTTCAGGGTATCAAGGTAAGCCCGAACCGGTAGAAGTCAATGGGATTGTGGTGCCTGGTTTTGAGATCTTCCAAGAGATGTTGGGTAAGAAGTCGCTGACTAAAGAAGTTGTGGAGGAAGAGAATTGGGAAGAAGAACTGATGAAGTTAGAAAACCTGACTCTTGAGGAAAATAATGAGACTGAAAAGAACCCGGTTGTAGAGGAAGAAGTGTTTATGAGTGATGAAGACATTTACCTTCCTGATTTGTTTGAATGTACTTCCGTATTATCCAATAATAAAGACATTTCTTTTGCTTACTTGCCTGAGTTATTTCCATTCGCTCTATATGAATCAAGGATATTTGATATCAGTTCGTCCAAAACTACTGCATTTAACTTGGGCACATCTGAGAACCCCAAGGAAATTCTGATTGCAAGTGAAGTTACCTCCGAGGAGAGGGAGAAATTAGAAGAAGTATTGGTTAGATATGCCAAAGTGTTTGCTTGGTCCTATGAAGACATGTCTGGGGTAGACAGAAGCATTGCCCAACACATAATACGAACTTATCCGAATATGAGGCCAGTGAAACAAAAACTTCGACGGATGAGACCAGAATAGGCTGAGAAAGTTAGAGTAGAAGTCAAGAAATAGATAGATGCGGGATTTCTAGAAGTGGTAAAGTATCCCGAGTGGTTGGCTAATATTGTACCGGTGCCGAAGAAAGACGGGAAAGTTAGAATGTGTGTGGATTACAAAGATCTCAACAAGGCTTGCCCAAAAGAAGATTTTCCCCTACCGCATATAGATGTTCTGGTTGACAGTGCGGCTTTATCTGCTATGTATTCATTTGCAGACGGTTTTCAGGTTACAATCAGGTTCTCATGGCTGAGGAGGACAAGCACAAAACTGCCTTCGTCACAGAGTGGGGCACTTATTGTTACAAAGAAATGTCGTTTGGGCTCAAGAACACATGATCTACTTGTCAGTGGATGGCCACTATATTATTCCACGATTTGATGCACAAAGAGATTGAAGTGTATGTGGATGACATGATGGTGAAATCAGAGACAAGAATTGGGCATATAGAGGCACTTGAAAAGTTCATTTAGAGAGTTGACAAATACAACTTGCGGCTGAATCCTAAGAAGTGTGTGTTTGGAGTGACATCAGGGAAATTACTTGGCCATACAGTGGGAATGGGTGGAATAGAAGTAGATTCTGAGAAAATCAAAGCAATCACAGAAATGCTAGCAACGAAGACTGAGAAGGAGGTCAGAACATTTCTGGGGAAGATTCAGTACATCAGTCGGTTCATTGCCAAGTTAACATCAGTATGTGAGCCTATCTTTAAACTGTTGAGAAAAGATCAGCCAGTGAGATGGAATGAACAGTGTCAGACAGCCTTCAGTAAAATCAGGGAATATTTGGTGAAGCCTCCGGTGTTGAAACCTCTGAGACTGGGCAGACCTTTGATATTGTGCTTGGCCATATAATCAGAAGCACTGGGGGCAATGATGGTACAGGCAGATGAGACAGGGGTAGAACACGCGGTCTACTATATGAGTCAGAAGATGCTCCCGTATGAGGCTCGTTATCAAGAAGTGGAGAAGATCTGTCTTACAGTGGTATGGGCTTCCAAAAAATTGCGGCATTATTTTCTTCCTTATAAGATCCAGGTTGTGGCAAAGGAGAATTCTCTAAAGTATCTGTATTTAGTACCGTCGCTAGTGGGGAAATTGGGCAGATGGTTAGTGTTGCTTACAGAGTTCGACAATGAGTATCTCACCTCCAAAATGATCAAAGGGCGAGCAGTGGCAGAGTTTTTGGCATTGTAACCTATTGAGGGGGATCAGTATAAGTTTGAATTTCCAGATGAAGAAGTCCAGGCCATAACAGTTCAGAGGTGGAAAATGTACTTCGACGGAGCAGTGAATTATAAGGGAGCCGAAATTAGGATCTTGATATTGACCCCCGAGGGAGAGACTTTGCCTTTGTCTAAGAGGTTGACGTTCAGAGTGACTAACAACATGGCCGAGTATGAGGCATGCGCTTTTGGTTTGACAGCATTGATAGCCTTGAAAGCTGGGAGGGTAGAAGTCTACGGAGAATCTATGTTGGTAGTCCAGCAGATGCGAGGAGAAAGGGAATTGAAAGAAGAACGGTTGAAACCTTACCTTCTTCACCTCAGAACGTTGGCACAGGTCATCCCAGATTGTAAGTTTCAGCACTTGCCGAGAGAAGAAAATCAGATGGTAGTCGCACTTGCTACACTTGCAGCAACTTGGGAAAATCCAGAGAAGTTAGTGATGAGACCGTTGGTACTGACGACAGTAAACAGACCCGTTTATGAGACAGAAAGAGTTCTAGAAGTCGAAATCGACGATGGAAAACCTTGGTATCATGACATTCACAGGTATCTGGAACATGGGGAACTCCGGAATGGGCAGGCATAAAAGCCAGGTTAGCCATTCAGAAGTTAGCTTCTCAGTATGTGATTTTGAAAGGGGAAATGTACAAGAGGCAAGCAAACTGTATTCAGTTGAAATGTTTGAGAAAAGAAGAGGCTCAGCGGGTAATGGAAGAAGTACACGCCGGGGTATGTGGTCTGCACATGAACGGGCTAAATCTGTCCCGCAAGATAGTGAGACAAGGTTTTTATTGGTCAACCATGGAAACAGACTGCGTGAAGATGGTAAAGCACTGTCATGATTGTCAAGCACACGGTAATTTGAATCACTTGCCGCACATAGAGTTAGACGGGTTGTCAGAGCCGTGGCCCTTCTCAGGATGGGGAATTGATATGATTGGAGAGATTCGACCAAATACATCGAATGGACATCACTTCATAGTATTGGAAGTGGATTATTTCTCAAAATGGGTGGAATCCGAGTCATTCCGTAATGTCACAGCGAAGCAGATGGCAAAGTTTATAGCTCAGAATCTCGTTTGTCGGTATGGTATGACGCACCATGTGGTTACGGACAACGGAGTTCAGTTTCAGGGAGAGACGAAGGTAATATTACAGAAATAAAAGATAGGCCACCACAAGTCATCACCATACAGGCCACAGGCAAATGGGGCAGTTGAGGCAGCTAACAATACTATAAAGACGATTTTATCCAAGATGACAAAAAACTGCAGAGATTGGGCCGAGAAATTACCATATGCTTTGTGGGGGTACAGAACATCAGTTAGAACAACAACCGGAGCGACACTTTATTCTTTGGTCTATGGAATGGAAGTATTGCTACCAGTGGAAGTTGAGATACAGTCTTTGAGGGTATTAGCAGAAACAGAGTTACCAGAACCAGAACGGGCCACACAGAGGTTTGATCAGTTAGCACTACTGGATGAGAAGAGGATGAAGTCTCTACATCATATGCAGTTGTATTAGAAAAGACTAGCCAGAGCATTCAACAAGAAGGTACGTCCCGCTAGAATTAGAAAGGGTAATTTGGTAGTTAAGAAGTCGACGTCGTCGATGACAGATCCGAGAGGAAAATTTAGACCAAACTGGGAAGGACCCTACTATTGGTTTAATTCTAGGTCCCAAGATCATCAAACAAGTAATGAAATATGTGTGAAAACAAATCAAAGAAGTTGCTGAATACTTACATTGATCGGTTGAGACGATTTGATGACAAACAAAACCAATTTTTAGCCCTCCAAGGTGCGCCCACTTCTGCAGTGAGCTTCTTCAAAATTTCAGTTTTATTCCATGTATTTGAGCTCGAATCTTCGTCCTCGTGGGTGAGTTTCCCTAACACCTTCGTATGTCTCTCGGGAGTGTGGTAGCACTTGGATTTTGCCATAAAACCCACAAAAATTGTTCACCATTTTCGGCCAAACAGTGGATGTTTCACAGCCCCTTGGGCGTGAGTTCCAGGGAGAGAAAGAGAGAAAAGATGAAGAAGAAATGTGTTGGTAAGTTGGTAAAACAATTTCCAAAATCATTTATATATTTTCCAACAAAAAATATTAAAGATTTACCAAATAAATCAATTAAAAAATAAATGGTAAATGCTTTTCAACCACCAACACTATTCCACCAATACACATCAACTATTCATGCCACTTTATTAAAGTGACATGTTGTCAAGTGGTCTTTCAATCAATCAATCACATCAATCAATCAAATGTCACATCACTCAAAGTGACGTTTGATTTGACGCTTGATGTGATGAATGATTTGATGTTTGATGTGACAAGCGTGCTGCACTCGAATTTGAAATGCAAATGTGCTCACAATCACTCTCGGGCTCGGGTTCGCTAATTCCTAATTAGCGAATTTTCCATCGCGTCGTAATTAAATGATTACGCCTAGCGAATTCACTATTCACGTCGCTAACGAATTAATTCTAAATTAACTCGTTCACCCGAATTAAAATCCAATTTCAATTCCGCATCGAAATCCAATTTCGTTTAATATATTGAATATATTAACTTTATCGATTATTCCAAATTAATCGTTTTCTCTCTTAAGATGATATTTTATCCCAGATTAAATATCTCCGTAATTAATCCTAGATTAATATTCTCTCTCATTGAATTGATCCCAGATTAATTAAAGTACGAGTCATACATCATCGGTGTATCATTGGGAAGCTACCAATGAGATCCTCAGATTTGTTGGTAGTAAATACGGTCGTCGGACTATCCGAACACGTACGTACCAAGTACTACATTTTACCGATTCACAAGACAAGGTTGGCTTCTAGCAAAGCGCCATGCCTCCCAATTCTCCAGAAATATCCTTACAGGAATATATGATCTATATCAGACGTAGTATACATCGTATCGTGCATATCGGTCCAGTATCGGATGGTCACGTGCTAGGCCTGGGGCTGGAGCTGTGTCTGTCCCATACGAAGCACATGTCGGATGTCTGGTAACTAGTCACTATAATCGGATATACATTACCTATGTATAATATCCCGATTTTTGTGCAATACTTAAGAGCACTAATACCGTATCCTGCGTGACATCGTCTCCACTATGACTGGAGTGATACTTCCGTCTTGACATCACAGCCAATACTCTACGATTCTCAATATACCCAGTATCAGCGTACTCATAACCGGTTAAAGCCCTAGACGATCTCAACCAAAGTATATCGATTGTTGTAAGTATTAGCGGTGCAAGTCTCAGATTAAGATCAAATACACCTACCCTAATTTCGGACTCCCATAGACACACAGTCATACTACCAATGGGATTCCGATGGGGTCTATACAGAGCGAAGCTATTTCCCGTACCATCGGTGAAACACAACCTCCTACCGCACTTGCATAAGTATCCAATACTTAAATATATGAGAACTATGACGTTGTGCCCTCACAACGCGCACAAGTGCAATACTAGTCTTTTCCGCATTACCGATGTCCTATCTCGATAATACTCTGACTAGGGATATTTAATGATTAACCCTTCGTGGACTGATACTGTCTCATATCAAATCAATCTAGGAACTAATCATATGGACCTTTCATCATTTATATATCTAAGGTGATCTAATCACAAACTTGTCACATAGTTATTTGTACAACAACCCCATGATCTGTACAAATAGTGACGCTATGGGTCATAAATGTCCAACAATCTCCCACTTGGCCTATAGCCAGTCACTCGAGTGTCTAACACCCGAACTATGTACGGTTCGCTCAAATTATTGAGAAAAGGTTTTCGTCAGCGGTTTTACATGAATATCGTCTCACGCGATTTATACAATCATCACATCGCCATGATGTATGATCCGAACGAATCAGATGAATATAGAAGTATATATCTGGATCGCCGATGAGACCATTAACTCTTTAGCCTGTGCTGACGCCTAACTCAGCTACTAACAGAACTATATCTAATCTAATTAGATTTATTATCGATCCAAATGACTTCAATTGCTACCTTAGCTGTATCAATAATCCCTATTTGTTGTTTATATGGAAACAGTATCTTGCTAAGAATAATTCCAGCTAACAGTTCCGTTATTCAAACTTTATAGTACCGTTGCTTTTATCGGCTTGGAAACTTGCAGCAATGATCCCAGTCACTTCAAGTTCTCATTCTCCATAGATTAAGACATCATGCTTAGTTCTACAAGATACTAAGTATGTTCTTAACAACAATAAAGTGACTTTCACTTGGATTGGCCTGATTGTGACTCTATATGTTCAAACTTATGAGACACCGGGTCACGTACATTTTTCAATGTACAATTTCCCAGAGAGTGTTAACAACTTTAAATTTATCCCAGTAGATCTTTATTCCCAGAATAAAGGTTGTTACTCCCAAGGATTCTTCGGAGAATTTCTATGAAAGCCAAGCTTTCACTAATTGTTTTATAGGAATTTCATTTCCAAGAAATGAATATATTATCATTATTTTATTAAAGGACATTCTTTGTCAGTGCGCTCCCACTAACCTCATAATATAAAGTAGAATCATTTCGTTTTCAATTAAATCATAAACCATTATGATTACATCAAAACGATGATTCCAAGAACCTAATGTTTGCTTCAATACAAACATGGATCGAATAACCTGCAAACCTCGTTTGATAGTTATGGTACGACAAAATCGTCAGGATGTTATTAAACATCCTCTAATGGGTTTCCGTTTAAAGAAAGCGATTTTGACCTTTAACTGACATACTTCATAAATGAAATGTACAGCTTTAGCAAGCATTTTCCAAATGGATTTACCATGACAACATGTAAAAGGTTGAATCGTATTCAACACAACGTTGATAACGATACCTTTCTGTTACAAGCCTAGCTTAGTACGTTGGTATGTTGCCATCCATGTATGTCTTCCTTGAAGACTTTTACAATACCAATAGGTATAAGGCTTTGCGGTACATCAACTAGTGTCCAAGCATAGTTGGTATACATGGAATCCATTTCGGACTCATGGCACTTTGCCATATAGGGAGTCTATACCTTGTATCACTTCCTCATACGTAGTCGGTTGGTATGCCTCAACAAGATTGACATCTTTATGAGGTGAGATCAGAAACCAATACCCCAGGTTGTTTTCTGATTCTCTCCGATCTACGCGGTTCTTGTGTATTCAAAGATTACTGGTATAGTTTCATCCTTGATGAACTATTTGTGTTCCATTAAGGACTTCGTGCCTAGAACATTATCACCCCGATTTTTCATCAAGTTTTACTGTCCTCCCACTTACCACTAAATATCGATATTTCTCTTAGGAAAACTGCATGGCGAGCAATAATCACATTCTTCTCTTATGAGATATATAAGTACTATACTTATGGTTTTTCCCTAGGATAACCTACATTTGGCACTTATCCGATTTGGGTTCTAGTTTGGTATCATCCAAACATATGTCCGGCATTCCCAAATTTTTAGGAGTGAGAAACTCTGTTTCTTTCCCTTTCATATCCAATATGAATTCTGTCAAACAGATTTTCATGGAACCTTATTCTAAATAAGTTTTGCACTGTCAATGCTTATCTTTGAAGGAAAAGGTAGCTCAGAGCGACTCATGATTAACCTTATCATGTCCAACAAAATTCGGTTTCTCCATACGGACACACCGTCAAACTGACTTTTTCCAGGAGGAGTCCTCATTAAGAGAATATTGTACTCTTTCAAGTATTTATGAAACTTATTGCTTAAGAATTTTCCATTTCGGTCTCACCGTGACGGTTTAATACTTTAACCGATCTGTTTGTCTACTTCGTGTCGAAACTCTAAAAGCTTCCGATTTGTGTTCTTCAAAAGAAACACATAACCATAACGTCATGCCACATCCGTTAAGGTCACGAAATATTCATATCCACTTCTAGCCTAGCTAGATATGGGCCCACTAACTTCACCATGAATAGGGCTTACAGATCGGTGGCACTTTCACTATTACCAAGTAAATAGTATTTTAGGTACCTTACCTAATAAACTAGATTCGTAGACTTTATTTGAATAGTCAAATCAGTCCTAGTACCCACTCTTCAAAAGTGTTGATATACAAGTCTTGTTTAATTGTGTCCTAGACAACGATGCCACAAATAAGTCTTTACTGATCAAATCAGTTTGAGCTATTTATCTGTCACATTATATGTTTGAGATTTATTCATATTCAAAATATAAATACTGTTATTCACACCTAATGCGTTTATCTCAATATCATCTTTATATAATGAAACACTTTAATGTTCTATAATATAATGGTTTATCCACAATGGATTAAACACTGATATAAAGATAATTTTTTTAGTCAAACTAGTTACATTATAACAGTTCCTAATTTAAGTACACACCCAAAAGGTAGTTCCTAAACTTAGGATTCTACGGTCGAAACAGCGACTTTCGTCTCGTTTCTGATTCGCAGATTAATCTCAACTTGAAGTCAGTATCCTGCTCACAGTGAATTCTGAGCATCAATACATATATTTTATGTACCACACTAAGTATTTTAAAATCCAATTTTAATACTAGTAGTGAATATAATTTTGACAAATTTATTTAAAGTCAGAGCCTTGCCCTTTCTTTAATTCCTTCGTGTCTGCCATATCCAAACGGCAGTCACTTTGGGATATGTCCTTTATCTTTCCAAAAGATAATAATGATTTTATCTTTACCCTTTTCAATATTTCAGAAGCCTTTGGCCAAGCCTTGGGTTTCTATAATATTGAAGTAAGGTGCGCCTTGCGCTACTTACCTAATTGCAAAGTTTGACTTTATCTCATAGAGAATAGTCATTAATTCTCCAAGAATTATTAATTACAATTTTAATACTTCTTAAATCTAAACATAGATTTATTACAAGTATATAAAATTAAGCACTTTAAGTCATCATCACATAAATCTTCCAAAGATTATGCTCTACTTATTTTTTTAATTCAGGGCTTAGGAATAATAGGTTATTTTATCAAATAAAGTAACTTATTATATATTTCCAGGACCATCCTGAAATTTAATTCTCAATTTGAAAATTAAACCATTTTAAATATTATCTTCCAAGATTATATTTTAAATGACCAACTTTCAATTTTTATATTGATTTTAATAGTCTAACTATTTAATCAATTATAAAGGTACTATTTATTATAATGATTACAATAGTCCAACTATTCAATAAACTATAATTTTAATTCAATTATATTGATTACTATAATCAAATTATAAAATCAACTATTTTATTGAATTATTTTGAATATAGTACAACTATATTAATTAAAACAACTTTATATATTTGTCCAACTAATACTTTTATTTATTTGAGGTGTGATATTTGTTTGAGCGCGTATGGCGAGTAATTGAACGAATATTGCAAATTCAATTCTTGCCTCCCACTATTTTCGTCGAGCCTCTAACCCTCTGTCGAGTACTCGGGAAACCGTGTTTCCTAGTGGGTTATGATCCCGTTAAATGTCACACAATCTTGACTTTGGCCAACAAATTGTATGATAATTAACTAGGTAGATCTCTAAGATCAATTGGATCCAATCCAATTCTTAGATCCGGTAGGTGGACATCCAAGTCCGAAACATATATCCCATATATGCCTATATATCCAATACGTACCCTAACCTTTTTCCTCTGAATCAACTAGGCTTTAGCTTTGGCACAACAAACCTAATGATCCCAGTCAAGCGCGACCCATTGACCATGGAAAGCTTCGTAATCGATGTCGAGTGACAAGAAGCGGTCTTAACTTTGGCCAACAAACCACAACTTGGACAAGACACCGGTATAGAACAAAACTCTCGTGATTCAAACACATCTTCGACGGACAAAAGACTTGACTTTGGCCAACAACCCAATGCCAATCTCGGATCTTGAGTAAGAATCACTCAATGGAAGGAAAAATGCATGATATTTGATGAGGGTTTTTTACGTGCAAAAATTGCTACCAATTTATTATCTTTGTTAAGGTCTCATCATCATACACCCTTAAACATGCATTCTAAATACATAATAAAGCGCATATGAAAGTAAATAATAATGATATGCGGATGGATACTTAACACATTGATCCTAGATCAAATCTCTCACTTTCTCTCTCAAACTATCACTTGTATTACTTCTACCCGTTACACTACACTTCTAAAGAAACCTCATTTACATTGAGGGAAATAGGTGAGAAGAGAATACAAAGAGAATAGAGGTGATAAGGCTGCACACGGAGGTCCAATTTAATAAATCGAATTTATTACAATAATTTCCAAAATTGCCCCCACCCGACTAATATCCATCCGATATACATTATTCATTCATCACAACCATGTATTCACACAAGCATGTTATCAATCAATCTAATCAAATTAATTAATTTGATAATTAGTGATCATCCAATGTTCAAACAACGATTTGATTTTGCTCGAGTCAAACTCGTTTTGTGAATAATTACTCAAAGTTTGAATTCTTGAATTAAATTAAACTACAACATTAAATCCAATTTAATGTGTATTTAATATTAATTCACTATTTAATACCAAATTAAATATTACACTTTATTAATAAACCTTTTACGACTTAAATTCCAAATTTAATCGCTACGGGTCTCAAAGCCCGATTAACGTCCAACGTTAATTTAATTAAAGTCTAATGGGCTTTAATTAATTTCTTTAAGGCGTGGGCTTCGGCAACCAAAGCCCAATTAAGGAGTTACCCCATTAGCATAGAAATCAATTTCGCCCCATTAGGCCCAATTAAACTTTAAAGGTTTATAAGTCGCGTTTGGGCTTTATGGAGGCAGTTTTGGGCCCAATTGGATCCAATCCAATTTGCCTAAACCCAACTTTGTACAACAAAGCCCAATAAGCCCATTTACAACATTATAAGCCTAAATCCAATTTTAAGGCCCATGTAATTAAATTATAAAGTCCAATTTCATAATCTAATTAACCTAAAGTTCATCTCATGATTAATCATCCAAATCAATATTTCCAAAACATCAAATTAGTCCAATTAATCATGTTCATCATCATCATCACATGTCCAACACATTAATGAAAAATCAAACCCATTCACCATGCTCAAAGTCTCGGCCAAGGGATGCATTTGTGTCCAAATCCGAGTTCAATCCAATCAAATCCAAATTAACATTAAATCATCATCCCAAATGATTTCCAACACATCCAATTATCAAAAATCAAGAAATCCAAGACAATTAGGGCATTATTGAATTCGGCCAACATAAGCATTTTGAGGATTTTGTTTAATTCAAAATTCAATCCAATTAATTTCAAATTAACATCATCCTACATGATTCTAACTCATCCAATAAATCAAAATCAAAAAATTCCGAGAATTCCAAATTCACTATACATTCGGCCAAGCTACAAAAATGGGGAAAATTGATCCAATCATTATTTCATTAAATTGATCCAATCAATCCTTAATTAAACATGTTATAAGCATACTAAAACATTCAATTCATTCAAATCATGCTCAAAACAAGTTTACCCAAATTTTAACCCTAAAAGTTTCATGCTTGAACCTAGGCTCTTGATGCCATTGTTGGTTTAATTCTAGGTCCCAAGATCATCAAACAAGCATGAAATATGTGTGAAAACAAATCAAAGAAGTTACGGAATACTTACATTGATCGGTTGAGACGATTTGATGACGAACAAAACCATTTTTCAGCCCTCCAAGGTACGCCCACTGATGCAGAGAGCTTCTTCAAAATTTCAGTTTTGTTCCATGTATTTGAGCTCGAATCTTCATCAAATGATTCTCGGCTCGTGAGTGAGTTTCCCTAACACCTTCGTATGTCTCTCGGGAGTGTGCAAGCACTTGGATTCTACCAAAAAACCCACAAAAATAGCTCACCATTTTCGGCCAAATAGTGGCTGTTTCACAGCCCCTTGGGCGTGAGTTCCAGGGAGAGAAAGAGAGAAAAGATGAAGAAGAAATGTGTTGGTAAGTTGGTAAAACAATTTCAAAAATCATTTATATATTTTCCAACAAAAAATATTAAAGATTTACCAAATAAATCATTTAAAAAATAAATGGTAAATGCTTTTCAACCACCAACACTATTCCACCAATACACATCAACTATTCATGTCACTTTATTAAAGTGACATGTTGTCAAGGGGTCTTTCAATCAATCAATCACATCAATCAATCAAATGTCACATCACTCAAAGTGACGTTTGATTTGATGCTTAATGTGACGAATGATTTGACACTTGATGTGACTCGCCTGCTGCACTCGAATTCGAAATGCGAATGCTCTCGCAATCACTCTCAGGCTCGGGTTCGCTAATTCCAAATTAGCGAATTTTCCATCACGTCGTAATTAAATGAATACGCCTAGCGAATTCACTATTCACGTCGCTAACGAATTAATTCTAAATTAACAAGGTTGGCTTCTAGCAAAGCGCCATGCCTCACAATTCTCCGGAAATATCATTACAGGAATATATGATCTATATCAGGCGTAGTATACATCGTATCGTGCATATCAGTCCAGTATCGGATGGTCATGTGCTAGGCCTGGGGCTGGAGCTATGTCTACCCCATACGAAGCACATGTCGGATGTCTGGTAACTAGTCTCTATAATCGGATATACATGACCTAGTCATAATATCCCGATGGTTGCACAACACTTAAGAACACTAATACCGTATCCTGCGTGACATCGTCTCCACTATGACTCGAGTGATACTTCCGTCTTGACATCACATCCAATACTCTACGATTCTCAATATACCCAGTATCCACGTACTTAGAACCGGTTAAAGCCCTGTACGACCTCAACCAAAGTATATCGATTTTCGTAAGTATTAGCGGTGCAAGTCTCAGGTTAAGACCAAATACACCTACCCTGATGTCGGACTCACATAGACACACAATCATACTACCAATGGGATTCTGAGGGGGTCTATCCATAGCGAAGCTGTTTCCCGTACCATCGGTGAAACACAGCCTCCTACCGCACTTGCCTAAGTATCCAATACTTAAATATATGAGAACTATGTCGTTGTGCCCTCACAACGCGCACAAGTGCGATACTAGTCTTTTACGCATTACCGATTTCCTATCTCGATAATACTCTAACTATGGATATTTAATGATTAACCCTTCGTGTACCGATACTGTCTCATATCATCTCAATCTAGGAACTAATCATATGGACCTCTCATCATTTATACATCTAAGGTGATCTAATCACAAATGATAAGGTGCAATATCCTTGTCACATAGTTAATTTGTACAACAACCCCAAGATCTGTACAAATAGTGACACTATGGGTCATAATTGTCCAACACCTATATGGTGCAGAAAGTAATGGGAAATGGGGTAGTGAAACTGTCAGACTTGGAAGGGAATGAGTTCACCTAACCGATCAACGTAGACAGACTTAAGTAGTACTTTGCCAGAGGGAGAGTAGACCGAGCATTCACCATGAGAATGGGGGGAAGGCATAACCTAACAGAATTAGAAAATCATTCATGCATACACGTAACATTGAATTCTCCTCGTGTTTGTTTTTTTTTTGTGTTCGCAGGGTCGAAGAAAGAAGATAGTGGCAGAAATAAGCCAAACAGCGTCAGCGCAGTTTCAGTTTTGGGGATGAGTCCTAGGGGGCGAGGCCCCACGTCATCATCAGTTTGAGGGCGGGCCCATGCTAGCTTGGGGGCGAGGCCCATATCAGCTCGAGGGTGAGGCCCACATCGTTAGCAGTTTTAGGATGCGTCCCATGGTCAAGGTGCGACTGTTGTCAGTTGCAGTTCCGGGATGCGTCCCAGGGTCGAGGGCCCACTTCATCATCAGGTGTAGTTCCAAGATGCGTCCCAGGGTCGAGGGCCCACTACATCATCTGTTCGAGGGTGAGGCTCTCATTTCCAGCGATATCGGGATGCATCCAAAGGTCGAGGTGCCCCCGTTATCGATTACAGTTATTGGGATGCGTCCCAAGATCGAGGTCCACTGCAGCACCAATTCAGCCCGAGGCAGCAGACGGAAATGCATTCCATAACTTTGATAGGATTGTTCAAAGTCACACACTTCACAAGTCCCATCAAAGTGGGGGTGACTGTAGGCATTGCATTTTTGCATGTGAAACCCGATGATGAGTCTTAGTTGGAGACACTACCTTTTAGTTAAGGATATTGTGGGAAACGGTCGTCGGAAGGGAATCAGTATTTCATTAGATCTTTATTCACTTGTTTAGCGTCAAGCTCACTTGTTGGACCTCCGTTTAAAGCACCTTTTAATCTTGGCCCAAACCCACTAACCAAACCGACACATCAAACTCACTCACCAAACCAACACATCAAGCCTACACCACCACTAGGCCCACACGCCCATCACCCTAAAATATACACAAGTTAAATCAAATATTAAATTAAATATTAATATATTAATGAGATAATGTAATTAAATTAAATAAAACAATTAAACCATTTACCAAATTAAAATATTTTAACTTCCTAATCCATAATATTATATACTAAATTAAAGAAGCGTTATGCCTAATTAAAATCAATCCTAACCAATTAAAAAATATTGTATGCCTAATTAACACAAATTAAATATACTAACTTCCTAATCAAACCTAAATTTGCCCCCCCCCTCAATCTTATATTTACCTTACATGACACCAAATTATATCCCATCTTTAATGCCAAAATCCCTTCCTTGTGAGACAATGAGAAGCCCTAGCCCTTCTCTATATATACAACCCCTAACCAAGACATGGACCCCCCTTCACAATACACAATTCACGCCCAAGACAAGAAACCTAGCAACAAAACTTCTCTTCATATCGTCCACTCATTCATGCACACACCAAAAAAAATAGAAAAAAAAAATTCTCTCCTAACCCTTTGGACAAGTCACGCCCAAAGCAAAAAAAAAAAAACCATAACAGCCGCACCTCTCGCAGCCCCTATACAGCAGCTCACAATCACGCAAACAGCACCTCTAAACACGCAAACAGCAGCCGCATATCACAGCCCTTACTGCACGTAAATAGCAGCCCAAAATCACCTTAAAAAAGTAACAAAACATGCCCAAAACAGTAGCTCACAATCACCCAAATAGCAGCCCCTTTCCACCGAAAACAGCAGCCCCTGCACCCCCCTAAAACACGCCTAAAAATCCCCTAAAACACGTCTGAACAGCAGCCCAAATCCCCCCAAAACAGCAGCAAAATCCTCTTAAAATAGTCTAGAAACACCCTATAACTGCACTAAAAAAACTGCACTTAAAGCCTTTAAAAAACACCAAAAATAGTAGCCTAAAATACCAAAAATAGTGACCAAAATACAGCAGCAAAACGGAGGCCAAACAGCGAGCAAGACAGCAAAACAGTGAGTTAAGACGTTAAACCAGTGAACCGGAGAAGTTGAGGAGCTTTACCCTTCCGGTTTCCGTGAAATGCAAGTCCGAAAGTCGGTAAAAAAGGTTAGACCTGTGGGTATTTTCCACATTCATTTTCTGTATTATTTTTATTATTTATTGAGTTTTGTTCGCATGATTATTATGGTAAAAATGCATGTTGTGGCCCTTGAGTAGATAAATGTGCATGTATTATGAATATGATGTGTGTTGTCCCTTACTTATGTTACTTGTAATGAAAGGATTTGTGTAATAATTTAATCAAGCCTAAGTAACACTTATTTCCAAGAATATCATGCTTCTAAGACACATGCGCAAAAAGATAAAACTAACACCTAGATTTGCATATATCCTACTTCTAAGTTTACATGATCGAAAGCAAGTCAAAGTAGCGGCAAATATACAACTTTGTAGGCATATTGTATTCATGAAAATGCAAGCACGTCATAATCACATAAGCACGCAAAAAAGGGAATCAAATAATGATGAACATGTAATTTCATAAACATTTCATACTTATACACGTGGAAACATAAACAAATAACCATTGCATATTCATGCATAATAAAAAGAGTCAACTAAGTGCATAATGCAAAAAAGACAATTAAGGATACAATTATGCATTAAAGTAAGCATGCTATGACCTGATGCAAAAGAAGATAACTAATATGTGGGCATTTTTCCAAGTGGTACGTGGAATTGTATCCTAAGTATAGACCGCACTACCGTCCATTCGAAATTGGCTACGGAATTTACGTTTGGGTTTCCATCTGATATACCATGAGAAACAATACTCAAATGTTATCGTAACATGGATACATGAATAATAAGATATCAAGCCAAGGCAAATGTAAATAATGCAACCAAATGGAATAAGGGCGCGACAGATATCGTGGTAAAGGTAGCCTTTTAGGCTTTTCTTCCCCAAATAGGAAACCTTTCATCCAATACAATAAGCCCATGCGCTTTTCATTACAATGCATACAAAGATAAAGATGACTTTATGGAATTTCATAATGCATGCATAAATAAAGCAATGATGTGCAAAAGGAGATACAAGACATAATGAGGGTTGCGGCAAAGCATCGTGGTAAAGGATTTTAACCTCTTCAATTAGAGGACCTTTCATCGCACTTACTAAGCCCATGCGTAATTAACACAATGCATATATGTGAAACAAAAGTAAATACAAAGATATCGGATTTCGTATACCCGATTAAACATATCTTACATCCAATCGAATATACATCATCCGGCACTGGAAGCATCATGGTAAAGGATTTTAACCTCTTCAATTAGAGGACCTTTTATCGCACTAACTAAGCCCATGCGCTTATCTCAATGTATATATATATGAAAGGAAAGTAAATACAAAGATATCGGATTTCATATACCTGATTGAACATATCTTGCATCCAATCGAATATACATCGTTCGGCGCTACGAAGCATCATGGTAAAGGATATTAACCTCTTCAATTAGAGGACATTTCATCGCACTTACTAAGCCCATGCGCTTATCTCAATACATATATATATGAAATAAAAGTAAATACAAAGATATCGGATTTCGTATGGCCGATTTAACATATCTCACATCCAATCGAATATACATTGACCAGTGCGGTGAAGCATCGTGGTAAAGGATTTCAACCCCTTCAATTAGAGGAACTTTGATTGCACTTACTAAGCCCATGCGCTCGATCACATCATTACATGAACAAATAATATGCAGAAATTAAATAACGAATAATAACACATCAAAACAACAAAAAACAAAATATGCACCGTTTGCTCAAGTGGTACATGGAGTTATATCCTGAGTGCAGATCATACTACCGTCCATTCGGAATCGGCTATGAAATTTACGTCCGGGTTTCCATCCTATATTCCACAAGAGGGGACATATTTTTCATTTTAATCAAGGGCCACAACACACAAATATTCATAATACATGCACATTTATCTACTCAAGGACCACAACATGCATTTTTATCATAATAATCATGCGAAAAAAACTCAATAAATAATAAAAATAAAATAGAAAATGAATGTGGAAAATACCCTCAGGTCTAACCTTTTTTGCCGACTTTCGTACTTGCGTTTCACGGAGACTTGAAGGGTAAAGCTCCTCAACTTCTTCGGTTCACTGGTTTAACGTCTTAACTCATTATTTTGCTATTTTTCTCGCTGTTTGGCTTCCGTTTTGCTGCTTTATTTTGGTCACTATTTTTGGTGTTTTAGGTTACTTTTTTTGGTGTTTTTTAAAGGCTTTAAGTGCAGTTTTTTTAGTGCAGTTATAAGGTGTTTCCGGACTATTTTAAGAGGATTTTACTGCTGTTTTGGGGGTGATTTAGGCGTGTTTTAGGGGCTGTTCCGGCGTGTTTTAGGGGGGTGCAGGGGCTTCTATTTTCGGTAGAAAGGGGCTGCTATTTGGATGATTGTGAGCTACTGTTTTGGGCGTGTTTTGCTGCTGTTTCAAGGTGATTTTGGGCTGCTGTTTGTGTGCAGTAAGGGCAGTGATATGCGGCTACTGTTTGCGTGTTCAGGGGTGCTGTTTGCTTGATTGTGAGATGCTTTATAGGGGCTGCGAGGGGTGCGGCTGTTATGGGTTTTTATTGGCTTTGGGCGTGACTTGTGCAAAGGGTTAGGAAAGAATTTTTTTTGTTCTATTTCTTTTGGTGTGTGCGTGAATGAGTGGAAGATACGAAGAGAAATTTTTTTGCTAGGTTTCTTTTATTGGGCGTGAATTGTGTTTTATGAAGGGGGGTCCATGTATTGGTTAGGGGTTGTTTATATAGAGAATGGCTAGGGCTTCTCCTTGAATCACAATGAAGGGATTTTTGCATTAAAGAGGGGATATGATTCGGTGTCATGTAAGGTAAATACAAGATTGAGGGGGGACAAATTTAGGTTTGATTAGGAAGTTAGTATATTTAATTTGTGTTGATTAGGCATACAATATTTTTTAATTGGTTAGGATTGATTTTAATTAGGCATAACACTTCTTTAATTTAGTATGTAATATTATGGATTAGGAAGTTATAATATTTTAATTTGGTAAATGGTTTAATTGTTTTATTTAATTTAATTACATTATCTCATTAATATATTAATATTTAATTTAATATTTGATTTAATTTGTGTATATTTTAGGGTGATGGGCGTGTGGGCCTAGTGGTGGTGTGGGCTTGATGTGTTGGTTTGGTGAGTGGGTTTGATGTGTTGGTTTGGTGAGTGGGTTTGGGCCAAGATTAAAAGGTTCTTTAAACGAAGGTCCAACAAGTGAGCTTGACGCTAAACAAGTGAATAAAGATCTAACGAAATACCGATTCCCTTCCGACGACCGTTTCCCGCAATATCCTTAACTAAAAGGTAGTGCCTCCAACTTAGACTCCTCATCGGGTTTCACATGCAAAAATGCAATGCCTATAGTTAGACATAAGTCTGATGGTGAAATTGATTGCTTTAGAGTGAAACTTTAGAAAAGATAAACCCTTTACGTGCTTTTATCTAATGCTTTGAGTAATTGATCTATGTTAGACTCATAAGCACTTCACTATAGGTTCCTAACAGTGAAAACCTGAGTAGTTAGCAAAGTGACTAGTTGACGAAATTACGGGGTGATGAATGACCGTTTGCTTAGATGTCTATCCTGACTTGTTTGTGTTATGATGTGTGGTATGGTTGAAAAAATAAAAAGAAAAGTCTATGAAGAACAGAATTGAACCACCTATAACCGATAAGCGTGAAGCTACCCATGGGCGAGTATTAGGACCACCAGGAGGATAAATGCTACCTTAAGGGGTATGAGTGTTGAAAAAAAAGGAAAGAGAAAAAAAATGAAGTTCAAAATGAAAAGAAAAAAAGATAGAAAAAGGAAAAGAAAGATAAAACCATACCAAATTGAGCACAGAAAGGCAGCTGCAGGCTTAATTGAGACATCTAGGTTGGTTTGACCCATTGATCCCGATTTTTGAAACGAAATCATTGAGTTGGCTTGCTTAAGGATCAAGCTGTGAAAGAACCTTTGCACACACACACTTTGAGTCTAGCATAGATCATTTAATCAAAAACTCAGATTTGAGTTGCATTGAGTGTTTTGAATGTTCTCTGGTTTCATTACTAGGCATTCCTTGAGGACGATAATACGTATAACTATTGGGACTATTTCATAGCATGTGATATAGTATGATGATATGGAAGGCCCTGTCATGTGGTTCATCTTGACTAAGTGCAAACAGCGGAGAAAAGAAAGCTAAATCAAGACTGGGAGTGACCAGTCTACCACCCTGTGAATAAGAAGAATAACAAGAAATTGAGTCATGAGACCAGAGAGAAGACTGAGCAATCACCTGGAGAACTGGCGGAAGACTTAACCCAGCGGAATCGGAAATTCATTCATGCATGCATGCATACACGTAACATATTTTGCATTCTATTTTATGATTGTTTTGTTTTGTATTCACATGTTTCAAAGAAAAGAAAGAGAAAGTGGCAAAAGGCCAGCCATTCAGAAACACCAACAGTACAAAGTCATTAGTTTCAGAAATGAATCATTTTCAGTTTGGAGTCGAGGCCCATATAAGTGTTCGTGTGGGGATGAGTCATAGGGTGAGGCCCACATCAGTATCAGTTTGGGGAGAGGCCCACATCAGACTCGGGACGAGGCCCACGTTAGTGTCATTTATGGGTGAAGCCCACGTAAGTATCAATTTTGGGGTGAAGCCCACATTAGTATCAGTTAGGGGGCGAGGCCCACATCAGTAGTAGTCTGGGGCGAGGCCCACATTAGTATGGGGTCGAGGACCCACTTCATCATCACTTTTAGAATGTGTTCCAGGGTCGAGGGCGCACACAACAGTTCTGGGGATGTGTCCCGGGGGGCCGAGGCCCACATCAGCATCTGTATCAATTTAGCCGAGGATGGTAATCCGAGAATGGAGAAGAGTTTGAGAATGAACAAGCCGAGAATGGCAATCCAAAAATGGAATACAGTTCGAGAATGAACAACCCAGGAATGACACTCCGAGAATGGAACACATGTTCAAGAATGAACAAGCCGATAATGGCACTCAGAGAATGGAATACAGTTTGGGAATGAACAAGCCGGGAATGGCACTCCTAGAATGGAACACATGTTCAGGAATGAACAAGCTGAGAATGGCAATTCGAGAATGAAACAAAGTTTGGGAATGAACAAGCCGGAAATGGCACTCTGGAAATGGAGCACTGTTCGGAAGTGGACCACCATCACATCAGCGATGCCTCAGAAATGAGGTTTAGCATGCCGGGAATGGCACTCCGAGAATGGAGATATAGTCCGGGAATGGTCAAGTCCAGGAATGGACACGCCAAGAAGGGTACACCGGGAATAGCACTCCGAGAATGGAGATATAGTCCGGGAATGGACAAGTTCGGGAATAGACACGCCGAGAATAGCACACCGAGAATGGCACTCCGAGAATGGAGATATAGTCCGGGAATGGAGACACCAAGAATGGCACACCGAGAATGGCACTCCGAGAATGGAGAATAGTTCGGGAATGGACCACATCACATCAACGGTTTGGGAATGGACCACATCACACCAATGGTTCGGAAATAGACCACTCTCACATTAGTAATGGTTCGAAAATGGACTATCTTTCATCAGCAACGGTTCGGAAATAGACCACTCTTATATTAGTAACTGTTCGAAAATGGACCATTATCAAATCTCACCGAAAATGGAGCACGGTTTGAAAATGGACCATTATCACATCTCACCGAAAATGGCACTCCGAAAATGGAGCACGGTTCGAAAATGGACCATTATCTCATCACTCACCGAAAATGGCACTCTAAAAATGGAGCACGGTTCGAAAATGGACCAATATCTCATCAGACGCCGAAAATGGCACTCCGAAAATGGAGCATGGTTCGAAAATGGACTATCATCACATCTGCGAAGCCCTAGGTATGGGGTTAGCACGCCAGGTACGACCTTCAGAAAACTGCGGCACTCTAGGTATGGAGACGCAACTGCGACACCCTAGGTACAGGGTTAGAACACTCCAGGTATGGCATGTGGACTATTGTGGAGTACCGCGACACCCTAGGTACGGGGTTTAGCACGCTAGGAATGGCACATCATCAAATTCAATTCGGAGCAACAGGCAAACCAGGTGATAGCTGGCTAGCCAGGTAAGTAAAAATGCATTGCACGTACTTTGATAGGATTGTCATTGTCACACACTGCACAAGTCCCATCAAAGTGGGGGCGACTGTAGGCACTATATTTTTGCATATAAGTCCCGATGATGACTCTCGTATGGAGACAATACCTCTTTGATTGTGAAAGCCGCGGGACATGGACGTCGGAAGGGCAAAGATGGAAATTAGCACTTGGTCGGATTTAACTCGCTTGTTTCGCTTTGGGTTCACTTGTTGGATCTCTATTTTAAAATACACCAAACCCATTAAATCACATTCAAAAATAATTAAAATATTTAAAAACACATCTCACAAATTAAATAAATAAAACATTTAAAATACGTGTCACAAATTAAATTAAAACAAATTAAATTAAATTAAATCACATTCACAAATTAAATTACCTTCCTAAATTAAATTAAATCCCTTTCCTAAAATACATAAATCACATACTAAATTAAAAGATAACCCTAATTAATACACAAATCCTATTCCTTCACCAACAAGGTAAACCTTCTCCATTTGCCTATAAAAATAACCTTTCTCCACACGTTCAAACCCTAGCTCAATCTCACAAACAAAACACAAAGAAAATAACCCTGAGCTTCACGCATCCACAGCCCCCCTTTGCCTTCACTTGCCCCCTTTACATAAGTCACCTGCCACCCTAAAAATCGACTCAAGTTGCAGCCTCCTCAAAGCCACGACATTGCATCATTCACGCACCAACTCAATTAAAAAACCTGCACGCAGAAATTGAAGACAGCCATCACTCAAGCCCTAACGCTCAGCCACTTCACCCTCCACACGTCCCTGCTCACGCCAACCATATTTCCTTTGCCCCACGAACACGTACCTACTGACCAAAAGTCCAATCAGTCCTCAAACTCCTTTCTCATGTCACACTCCACGTTCACGCTACAAAAGCCACGCACAAAGACCTTCCTATTAGCCTCACGTGAAGACCACCGAGCCAAGCCCTTGACCTGCCATTATCACACACCTTCCCATTCACTCACCACAACGCCACCTACCTATTAGCCTCACGTGAAGCCCACCTTCAGCGCATCAAAGCCCCATTCAGTGCAAGCCTCTAACTTCACAAAATTGTCGAACACAATTTCACAAAAATGTGGAACTCAAAAACCCCAAAACTGCCATTCAATACACCAAAACTACCACTCAATAAACCTTAAACTGCCACATCTTACACACCCAAAACTGTCCAGAAAACACACCCAAAACAGCAAAAAAAAAAGTCCAGAAACTGTCTAGAAAACTGCTAAAAAAACTGTCCAGAAAAACTGCATCCTTACCACCAAAATAGTGGTCTAAAAACAGCAGGCCGAACATCAAAACAACAAGGAAAGACGTTGAGTTAGCAAATCGGAAAAGTAGCGGATCATTCACCCTTCCAACGAACGTGTAACGCCCTTTCGTGATAAGACAAAAGAGGTTAGACCTGAGGGCACTTTGTTACTTACTATCTTTCGTTTATTTTATTATTTTTAAAATATTATTGCATGAGAGTCGTTCGAGGCATGATGTGATTGTTAGATGGGTGAAACGTGTGTCCCCTTTTGTGGTATATAGGATAGAAACCCAGACGTAAATTCCGTAACTGAATCCGAATGGACGGTAGTGCGGTTTGTACTCGAGATACAACGCCACGTACCAAACGTGTATTTGAGCATTTTAGAGTTTATAGGTTATTTATTTATTATTTAAAGCATGGTTTAGTTTAATTTATTATTTATTTTTAAAGCATGATTGTGTTATTTTTTTATGCATGATGTTTCGTTTAGTTTACGATTATGTTTAAATAGTTATTCGTTTATTTTGGTTTAATGGCTCAATGTACTCAATATGTGATATTGCGTGTTTGCCATTTAAAGACTTACTTTCAAGCATGCAAACATAGACTATGAGTTATTTCAATGAATGCGTATTGGATCTAAGTTATCCTTAAGCATATATGTTGAGTAGATTCATTTAGTTTATTGCATGAATCATATCATCACAAGTGACATAAGTAAGGGACCATTCCGAACCCAACGGTTTGAGATCTTCCCTTGCGAGGAGTTAATGCGGCCTTTACTAACCGTGAGATTGTGTGTTAACCTTCCACCTCAAGTCATGCTTTGATAGAAATGCTAGACTCTGAGTCTTCCTCCCTAACTCCCCTTGAAACTCTGTCTACTGCCCTACCCACTCACACAACTGTACACACGGTATCTGAAAGTCCCGATGATTATAACATTACTCCGTCCATCTCTGAAGAAGAGAACCAGTCTTACCATTAGAGGGTCCCTGACCCGAGCCAAATCTTACTCGGTTGGACTTCATGAAACTTGACATAGACTGGGCTTCAAAAATTACCGAGGCCGATCTGGAACAGTTGAGAGAAAGATTCAACATTTATAAGGATATTAGTATGTTGTCCCGAGAGAATGGAGCTAGGGTAGCAGACCTGGTGACGACGCCATGCCACTATGCATGACTTTATTCAATATGGAATCTTCCTTCCCATTCAAAATTACTTCGCAACGATATTGTCTGCCATGCACATTGCCCCTCTTTAGCTTAACCTAAATAGTTGGAGGATATAAGGTAGCTTGTATGTAATCTAGAGACGAGTGGGGTTGGGAGAGCCAACCTCATCGGAGCTAAAAAAATCTGTATCGAATGAATGTCAATCTAAAAGTGTAGAAGGGTTAGTATTACATTTCTACCCATGCCGGGGTTCCCCACATCATTACCAACCTCCCAACCACCAATAAAAATTTTAAGGACAAATGGTTTTGGGTAGTGGACCTGGGGAAAGCACCAATCAGTTGGCGGCATGCGTGTCATTGTCCCCAACACCTTCCCGGATGAAGGAAACAGTCTGACCTCTGTTTCCCTTATGACTAAAATTAAAAAACTCAATAATCTCTGATCCTTTTATAACTTGTTGAGAAGATCTCCCTAAAGTCCATTATGAGACCCAGGCTAGGGTAAATAAAGTAGCAGATTTCGGAGGCCACTATAAGGACCTCATCAACCCTTCTGTCTTTGCCAACTCGTGCCTCATCCCGAGCACTCCACCACCCCAGTCCAAGCTGGTTGGTAGGTTTTTACTGACCCATTAACCTTATATATGTTGTATAGCTTTTTTCTTTATGTTATTTTTGCCCTTTTTATGCTCTAAATGTTTATTTTGGCAGGAATGTCTAATACAAGAGCCCTGCCCAGCTTGCTTGGGGGGTAGCAAGGCCTCTCGGGGTGGATCTAGTAGCACCTTCTGTTAGACAATTATGACCCATAGCGTCACTCTTTGTAAAAGACATTGTGTTTTTGTACAAAATTAACTATGTAGTAATGAAATTGCCTTTTACCGTTTCGTAATTTATTTACTTTGATATATAAATGGTAAAAGTCCATTTGATTAGTTCCGGATTGAGATGATATGAGACAGTATCAATCCATAAAGGTTTAATCATTAAATATCCATAGTCGTAGTATTATCGAGACTAGACATCGATAATGCAGAATAGACTAGTATTGCATTTGTGCGCGTTGTGAGGGCATAATGGCATAGTTCTCATATGTTTAAGTATAGGATACTTATGCAAGTGCGATAGGAGGTTGTGTTTTACCGATGGTACGGAAAACAACTTCGCTCTGGATAGGCCCCGCTGAATCACATTGGTAGTATGTATATGTTGTTGGGATGTATGCCCTAGAGCTACATGTGATGTAAATGGTTTCATGTGTTTAGAAATAAAAGGATGCGTTATTCATTTATCAAATTGTTTGTTAATTTCGCATATTATATATCTTCATAAATGCCATAGATTACTTATGTACCTTCAGACTTGGTGTATGAGTGTCATGCACTAGAGGATTTAAGTCTGAAGTTAGTAATCTTAAATAGTCCATAGAGAGCAAACAAACCGGGTACTTTGTTTGTGGTTTATCTATAGCTACGGTCCATTCAATATTTGGATGGCGATCTTAATCCGGATTGTCCATGTAGAGACATTAGAATGAAGGCACCTTATATGATGTGATCATATAGGACTGGACCCAGATAAAAATGACATTCTTATAATATCCATTAAACAAAGAAAGTCATTTTGATCTACTTGATGGTCATAAATGGATTGATCTTAATCCTTAGTGTACTTCGAACTCCTCCATGGTGGGTTGTGTCATTTGATTTACAAAGGTGAGGTTGGTGTAGCAATCCAAACCAATAACTACGTACTTTGGGGGCACAGTTTGTCATGTAACTGGGAACGTCTTACATAGACATGGAATTCACTCTTTCTTACGAGAAGTAGATGAGTATCTCTCTTTAGGGTTGATTCGGTACTTGAACGATTTGAGCGCTCAAGTCTTTCTATTACGAATAGACATATTCATATTCATAAAAGTTATGAATAAATCGTTCATTAGAGAATCAATGTTACTTAAGGTAAAAATAATTAGAGGGGTATAACGAACATTTTGACTCGGCTCCAATTACGAGATATTCGTGAAGGATCAATTCGTATGCAATGACTATATCGGTGGACACCGACTTGGTTCGGCTTAATATTTCATCTATGGCAATGAGAGTGCAACTTCGTATTTTTAGTGGAATATTTCGAAGTTAATAATTTGGAATATTTAATTAAGAGCTTAATTAATATTTCGAGATTATTGGAGCTCGGAACCGTAGGTCCACTTGGTCCCCATGCTAGCTCGATATACTTTAGCGGAGCTAATATAATTGAATGGTCCAATTATATACTCACAAAGAATAAATATTATTAATATGATAAATAATATTAATTACATCACACTTGAGACTTTATATTAAAAGTTATTATAAGGTATTAATAATTATATGATAATTATTTAATTAGAACATTAAATTATATATGATATAATTTAATAAGGCTAAGAATTATTTTGGAAACAAGAATCATCACCATGGTAGGATTCCTTATTGGATAAGGAATATGATTTCTTTGTTTGAGAAACAAAATCAAACCCAATCACCCTACCTTGGCCAAATTCATTCATTAGTAAGGAATAGGATTTTTTTGTTTAAGAAACAAAATCAAATCCTAATTTCCTTAGCCATGGCCGAAATTCCCTATATGGTAAGTGATAGGATTTTTTTAATTTGGAAGCAAAATCAAACTATGATTCCTACCTTTGGCCGAATTTTGTAAGGATGGGAGACTAATGGTTGATTTGTTTTATGAAACAAATTACCTAAAGTATAAAAGAAAAATTATGATTTAAATTTTCAGATCTAGACTTTAGAAAACCCTAGCCTCCATCTCTTCTTCAAGTTCTCAAAGTTGAGAAAGTGAATTGAAGAACCTGAAATTAATTCAGTATGTGATCTTAATCTCTAAACTGTTTAGAGATTAATTTGTGAGTGTAGCCTACACTACCCTCCGTAAGTTTCGAGACATTGTTCGGAAGACCTTGTGATGTTGAAAAACCCTTCTCCCCTCCTTCTATCAATCACGGCAGTGGGCAATAAAACCCCACTGCTATGCTCGCAAATAAGGCTTCCATGGGGCTCGGTTTTGTTTGATTTTAATTCAGGTTTTTGGGAAACAGTTTTAGCGAATTTTAGGTCTTTGTTAGGATTGATTTTAATTGAAAAATTAGATCAAAATTACACAGCAGTACACACAAATACTGGTTCAATTTGGTTGCAGTTCGCCTGTGTAACCAGTGTAAAACAGTCCATTAATTCACTACAATTCAAGGGGCTGTTCGGGACTGTTTCGGGGGTTTTTCGGGGCTGATATCTTGTCCAAAATAGAAGCAAAACATCAGCAAACTCACTGGTGTGGTTCGACCAAAGAAAATGGAGAGCAGAAAAAATTTTCAAGTTCGGTCCGTGAGCCTTACCGCTTCCGCTGCGCGAGGGAAAACGTTCCCTACAATTGGCATCAAGAGCCAAGTTGAAAAGTGCTCTTTACCCTTCATTTTTCATTTAAAGTTTCTATTTTAACATGTTTATATGAGTTATAAATATGATATACATGTTTAGATGAGTGGGCACATTATTGAGTTCATGTGATGAATGGTTTTGATATTTCATGTGATGAATGGTTTTTGCATTGGTCGTAAATTTTTATGCCTCTTCTTTTTGTAGTTGGTTTTGATTTTGAGTTGTAAGGCCATAAGGCCATTTTTTATATTCATTGTAATTATAATTTCAATGTAAAATTTCAATTCTTTGTAATATGGAGCACCGAAGTCGAAAAAAGAGCCAATACCACTTTGGAACGGGATTTGAAGGCCAAGGAATGCCTTGGTATATCTTTTTCTAATTAGATTAGTATAGGAAAAATAAGAGCCCGGTCAATGCAAAATAAATCTTATGTTATATGTATGTTTATTGTTTGAAAAACATGTCATATAGCCTAGGGTGCCCACTCATGCATTTTACTTGCCATAACATGTCATAAATGCATTATCATAATAGACATAAAATTAGGATTTTATGAAATTTAAAATGTTTAAATTAGTATATGATATGCATTTAAATCATTAATTAGATTAATGGGATTTATGTCTAAAACTTGAATTCTAATATATTGGACTTAATTGGTGTATAATAAATTACATTGGTATATAGGATGGAAACTCGGATATAAATTCCATAGCCGATTCCATATGGACGGAAATATGGTCTCCAATCGGGACACAATTCCACGTACCATTGAATTTTATGACGCACTAAAAATTTATTAAAATGTTTAATAGAATTTTGACCATTTAGAATTCCATGATTTTAGACCTTTAAGTGCCTAGTATTTTAAGAGTTAAAATATTGTAGCTCACTTAGACCACTCTATTTAAATTAGTTTAATAAGAGTAATTATATTAGTAGAGACTAATAAACATTAATAGTTAAAATTGATTTAGCTCACTTATGACAAACTAGTGTAAATAAGATTTATGATTTAGCAGCCATAAGTTTATCCACACTAGTTAGAATAAAATATTAGATATTTTAGATAGATACCTTAAGTTTTATAATAGTGAGTGGGAGAAGGATATACGATAGTACATCCCACGATCTCCATTGTTAGTCCAAAAATGTGAGATTCAAAAGATGCCTCGAGACAACTTTGTTTTCGTCCCCCTACGGATGGTGTCCATTTTGGGTCAATATCAAGTTTGGGTTCCGAGAGATAGGTATTGCAGGTTTATCTTGTGAACTGACCTACCCTACGGCGGTACATCACTTGTTAAGTCAAAGAACCCCGAAATGGCGGGTTACACTTACGAAGGAATAATTAAATGTTAATGAAATTCCTTTATCAAACAAAACAGTAGTTGTTTAATATAGGAATTAGAGTTATTCCTGCATATTTTAAAACAACTGAGACTGTCTCAATCTAGCATGCGAGTATTTGACCTACCCTACGGCGGCACTTACTTGTGGGATGATAGTTCTCCGTGGCATAGTAATTCTCTTAGGTTTCTAATTTATTATTCACGGTTCATGCATCATATTTAATTATATGCCAAAATTCTTTGATGATTTTAATATGCGATGAATGAATGTTAAATGCATGTTTATTTTATTTTCAGCCATGGTTTCTCTAATTATTTCCATTCTCTCAAATGATAAGTTGACCGGAGAAAATTATGTAAAGTGGAAAAGTAACATGAACGATATCCTGGTCTGTGAAGACCTAAAGTTTATCCTGATGGAGGAACATCCTCCCGAGTCGGCCAGAAATACTAGCCAAGCTGTGAGCGATACCTATCAGAAATGGGTCGCAGTAATTGAGAAAGCCCGCTGCTATTTGCTAGCAGGGATGTCTGAGGTTCTTGCTGCAAAGCATGAACCTATGGCTCTAGCATCACAGATGATGGAGTCATTGTAGGGCATGTTTGGGCAGCCTTCGGAGCGTTAATGCATGAAGCCATGGTCTTAGTGACGACTGCTAGGATGAAGAATGGGACATCAGTCCGAGAGCATGTCTTAAGGATGATGACTTTTCTCAATACTGCTGAATGGAGCTCGTATTGACGAGCGTAGCCAGGTGACCATGATTATGGAAACTCTTCCGAAGAGTTTCCTACAGTTTAAAAGCAACTATGTTATGAACAAGTTGTTTTTTACTTTGACCCAACTGCTTAATGAGCTCACCCATTACGAATCCATGCTGGTGGATCCTCGTAAGTCCAGTGCAGAGGCAAATGTTGCCGAATCTTCTAAATCTACAAAGAAGAAGAAGTAAGGCACTGGAAAGGCTAAGGGTAAGCCCACGAAATAGAAGAACAAGAAAAGCTCCAAGGTTACCAAGCCCAAAGGAAAATGTTTCCATTGCGACAAGAATGGGCATTGGAAAAGGAACTGTCCTAAATACCTTGCTGAGCTGAAGGAGAAAAAGGAAACAGGTAAATATGATTTACTCGTTATTGAATCTCTATTAGTGGAGGATGATAAATCTGCTTGGATTATTGATTCTGGGGCCACTAACCATGTTTGTTCTTCTTTACAGCTACTTGATTCATGGAGGGACCTTGCTAAAGGTGATTACGCCATGAGGGTCGGGACAGGGGATGCCGTTTCAGCAAGAGCAGTGGGATTTTCCAGTTTAAATTTTATTAATAATAGTTATTTAAATTTGAACAATGTGTTATTCATTCCTGGTTTCCGCAGGAATCTGATTTATGTTTCTAGACTGATGGATGATGGTTATTCTATTTCTTTTAATAGCAATTCGGTTATTATTGGTAGAAATAGATTGACTATATTCACAGGAAACTCAGAAAATAACTTGTATGTGTTAAGACAGTTAACACATAAGTCACTGCTCAACACTGAAATGTTTAAGGTTGAAAAACCAAAAATGAAACAGCAAAAGATTTCTCACGATGACACATATCTATGGCATCTTGACTTGGTCATATCAACCTTGACCGGATAAATAGATTGATAAAGAACGGAGCCTTAAACTAGTTAAAGCTCAGGACTTTACCAGTTTGTGAATCCTGTTTAGAAGGAAAAATGACCAAGAGACTTTTTACTGGAAAAGGTATAAGAGCTAGTCATCCACTAGAGTTGATACATTCGGACGTTTACGGACCGATGAATGTAAAAGCCCGAGGTTGTTATGAATATTTCGTCACATTCATTGACGATTATTCAAGATATGGGTATGTCTAACTAATGCATCACAAATCAGATACCTTTGAAAAGTTCAAAGAGTATCGTGCTGAGGTTGAGAACCAATTAGGTAAGACAATCAAAACTCTACGATCGGATCGTGGAGGGGAATACCTCGACAAAGACTTCGAGGAATTCTTAGTTGATAATAGGATAGAATCCTAGCTCACATCACCTAGAACACCACAACAAAATGGTGTTACAGAAAGGAGAAATTGAACCCTACTAGACATGATGAGATCTATGTTTAGTTATAGCTCACTACCTAGTTCATTCTGGGCATATGCACTACAAACCGTAATGTATATCCTTAATGTAGTTCCATCCAAGTCTATTCCTAAGACTCCCTTAGAGTTGTGGAATTGTTGTAAAGCTAGTTTACGACATATCTTCATATGAGGGAGTCCAGCACATATGCTGAAAAACAAGACTACAAAGTTGGAACCACGTTCTCAGGTGTGCCTATTTGTAGGCTACCCGAAGGAAACTAGGGGTGGATTCTTCTACAGTCCTGATGATAACAAAGTATTTGTTTCGACAAATGCTACGTTTCTAGAGGAAGACTATATGAGGGAGTTCAAACATCGTAGTAAAATGTTACTCGAAGAGTTACTTACTGGTTCGACCAGCGCGCCATCGTTAATAAAAGTTGAAAAATACATAGCACCTTCGAAATCTGATAGTAAGATACTTCCCAGTTAGAATGATCTACCACCTAGACGCAGTGGGAGGGTTGTACGACAACCTGATCACTACCTTGGGGTTAGAGAGGCATAAGTTGTCGCCTCCAGCAATGGTATAGATGATCCATTGACCTATAGTAGTGCAATGGATGATTCTGACAAAGAAGAATGGCTCAAAGCCATGAACCTCGAGATGAAGTCCATGTACTCCAACTCAGTCTGGGAACTTGTAGACCAACCTGATGGGGTGAATCCCATAGGTTGTAAGTGGATCTATAAGAGGAAGAGGGGATCAGATGGGAAGGTACAGACCTTCAAAGCTAGACTAGTGGCCAAGGGTTATACCTAGAAAGAGGGAGTTGACTATGAGGAAACTTTCTCGCCTGTAGTTATGCTAAAATCCATCCACACTCTTCTATCTATAGCCACATATTATGACTATGAAATTTGGCAAATGGATGTCAAGACTGCATTCTTGAATGGCAATCTTGATGAAAGTATCTATATAATACAACCAGAAGGGTTCATTGCCCAAGGTCAAGAGCAAAAACTTTGCAAACTGCAAAGGTCCATTTATGGACTCAAGCAGGCATCTCGATCTTGGAATCTAAGATTTGATACAATGATCAAGTCCTATAATTTTGAGCAGAATGTTGATGAGCCTTGTGTATACAAGTGCGTCATTGACGGGAATGTGGTTTTTCTTATCTTATACGTTGATGACATCTTACTCATTGGGAATGATGTAAGGATATTATCAGACGTAAAAACCTGACTAGCTGAGCAATTCCAAATGAAAGATTTGGGAGAGGCGAGTTATGTTCTTAAGATCCAGATACTTCGAGATCGTAAGAAACGACTATTAGCTATGTCTTAGACATTCTACATCGATAAGATCCTTGTGCGATTCAGGATGCAGAATTCCAAGAAAGGTAATCTGCCTTATCGGCATGGAATTCATTTTTCGAAGGAACAGTCTCCTAAGACACCTCAGGGCATTGGGGAAATGAGACATATCCCATATACCTCATTAGTTGGTAGTCTCATGTATGCCATGATATGCACGAGACCGAACATCTGTATTGCAGTGGGAGTATTCAGTAGGTTTCAGTCAAATTCGGTATTGGATCACTGGGTGGCTGTGAAACACATTCTCAAATATCTTAAGAGAACGAGAGATTATATGCTAGTATATTTCGGTGAAGATATGATCCTAAGAGGATATACAAACTCTGATTTTTAGACAGATATTGATTCCAGGAAATCAACATCTTGATCAGTGTTCACCCTAGGTGGTGGGGCTATTGTATGGCGGAGCATAAAGCAATCTTGCATTACCGACTCCACCATGGAGGCTGAATATGTAGCAGCTAAAGAAGCAGTCTGGCTTCGTAAATTCTTGGGAGATTTGGAAGTTGTTCCGGACATGGATAAACCAGTCACCCTCTATTGCGACAATAGTGGAGTAGTGGCAAACACCAAATAACCAAGAAGCCACATGAGGGGAAAGCATATAGAAAGGAAATATCATCTCATCATGGAGATAGTGCAGATAGGGGACGCTAGAGTGACAAAGATTGCATCCACAGAGAACCTTGCTGATCCGTTTACAAAGACCTTACCGGTTAAAGTGTTTTAGGGTCACCTAGATGGTCTATGATTACGTGACATGTCCCATTTACTCTAGTGCAAGTGGGAGATTGTTGGGATGTATGCCCTAAAGCTACATGTGATGTAAACGGTTTCATGTATTTAGAAATAAAAGGATGCATTATTTATTTATGAAATTGTTTGTTTAATTTCGCATATTATATATCTTCATAAATGCCATAGATTACTTATGTACCTTCAGACTTGGTGTATGAGTGTCATGCACCAGAGAATTTTAGTCTGAAGTTAGTAATCTTAAATAGTCCATAGAGAGCAAACAAATCGGGTACTTTATTTGTTGTTTATCTATAGCTGCGGTCCATGCTATATTTGGATGGCGATCTAAATCCGGATCGTTCATCTAGAGACATGAGAATGGAGGCACCTTATATGATGTGATCATATAGGACTGGACCTAGATAGAAATGACATTCTTATAATATCTGTTAAACAAAGAAAGTCATTTCGATCTAATTGATGGTCATAAATGGATTAATCTTAATCCTAAGTGTACTACGAACTCCTACATGGCGGGTTGTGTCCTTTGATTTACAAAGGTTAGGTTGGTGTAGCAATCCCAACCAATAATTACGTACTTTGGGGCACATTTTTTCATGTAGCTGGGAACGTCTTACATAGACATGGATTTCACTCCTTCTTACGAGAAGTAGATGAGTATCTCTCTTAAGGGTTGATTCGGTACTTGAACGATTTGAGTGCTTAAGTATTTCTATTACGAATAGACATATTAATATTCATAATAGTTATGAATAAATCATTCTTTAGAGAATCAATGGTACTTAAGGTAAAAAAAATTAGAGGGGTATAACGGATATTTTGACTCAGCTCTAATTACGAGATATTCGTGAAGAATCAATTCATTTGCAATGACTATATCGGTGGACACCGACTTGGTTCAGCTTAATATTTCATCTACGGCAATGAGAGTGCAACTTCGGATTTTTAGTGGAATAATTCGAAGTTAATAATTCAGAATATTTAATTAATAGCTTAATTAATATTTCGAGATTATTGGAGCTCGGAACCGTAGGTCCACTTGGTCCCCGTGCTAGCTCGATATACTTTAGCGGAGCAAATAAAATTGGACGGTCCAATTATATACTCACAAAGAATAAATATTATTAATATGATTATTAATATTAATTACATCACACTTGAGACTTTATATTAAAAGTTAATATAAGGTATTAATAATTATATCATAATTATTAAATTAGAACATTAAATTATATATGATATAATTTAATAAGGTTAAGAATTATTTTGGAAACAAGAATCATCACCATGGTAGGATTCCTAATTGGATAAGCAATAAGATTTCTTTGTTTGAGAAACATAATCAAACCCAATCACCCTACCTTGGCCGAATTCCTTCATTGGTAAGGAATAGGATTTGTTTATTTAAGAAACAAAATCAAATCCTAATTACCTTAGCCATTGCCGAAATTCCCTATATGGTAAGGGTTAGGATTTGTTTATTTTGAAAGCAAAATCAAACTAGGATTCCTACCCTTGGCCGAATTTTGTAAGGATGGGAGACTAATGGTTGATTTGTTTTATGAAACAAATTGCCTAAATTATAAAAGAAAAATTATGATTTAATTTTTCAGATCTAGACATTAGAAAACCATAGCCTCCATCTCTTCTTCAAGTTCTCAAAAGTTGAGAAAGTGAATTGAAGAACCTGAAATTAATTCGGTGAGTGATCTTAATCTCTAAACCGTTTAGGGATTAATTTGTGAGTGTAGCCCACACTACCCTCCGTAAGTTTCGAGACATAGTTCGGAAGACCTTGTGAAGTTGAAAAATCCTTCTCCCCTCCTTCTATCATTCACGGCAGTGGGCGATACACTGCTGTGCGCGCAAATAAGGCTTTCATGGGGCCCGGTTTTGTTTGATTTTAATTCGGATTTTTGGGAAACACTTTTAGGGAATTTTAGGGCTTGTTAGGATTGATTTTAATTGAAAAACAAGATCTGAAATTCTTGTTCAATTTGGTTGCAGTTCGCGCATGAAATGGGTGCAAAACAGTCCACTAATTCATTGCAGTTCAAGGGGCAGTTCGGGGACTCTTTCGGGGGTTTTCCGGGGCTGATATCTTGTCCAAAACAGAAGCAAAACATCAGCAAACTCACTGGTGTGGTTCGACTAAAGCAAATGGAGAGTAGAAAAATTTTTCAAGTTCGGCCGTGAGCCTTACTGCTTCCGCTGCGCGAGGGAAAACGTTCCCTACATATGTGTCTTTGGGAGTCCGCTTTAGGTTAGGTGTATTTGGTCGTAACCTGAGACTTGCATCGCTAGTACTTGCGACAATCGGTAAACTTTAGTTTTGGTCGTCCAGGACTTTAACAGGTTCTGTGTACGCCTCTACTTGGTTTATTGAGAATCATAGTCTATTGGATGTGATGTCAAGACGGAAGTATCACTTCAGACATATGATGATGATGATCACGCATGGATTCATAACTAGTTCTCTATTATGTTGCAACCATCGGGATAATATGACAAGTTCATGATTATTCGATTCAAAGAGACTAGTTGGTTGATATCTGATATGTGCTTCGTACAGGGCATACATTATTCTAGCCCCAAGCCTTACACGTGACATCAGATACTGGATCACAATACTCAATACTACGTATTCTACGCCTTACATAGATTGTATATTCCAGTAAGAATATTTCTGGAGAATTGGGTAGGCACTGTGCTTTGTTAGAAGCCAATCATGTCTTGTAAATCGGTTAACACGCAGTACGAGATACGCACTTAATCGGATAGTCTGATAACCGGATTTACTGCCAATATATCCAGAGGTCTCTTGGGTCGCTTCCCAAAGATTCACCGATGACAGTTGATTTAAATTAGAATTAATCTAGGATTAATTAAGAGAGAGAAAATTAATCTTGGATTAATTGGGGTATTATTTAATCTGGGATTAAATGTGTTCGGAAGAGAGAGAACGCGATTAATTTGGAATTAATCGATAAAATAAATTTAATAGTTAAATTTGATTTTTCTATTTAATTTATTGATATGGGCTAAAATTAATATATCGGATATATTAATTGGAATTAGATTTCAACACGAAATTAAATTTGGACTTTAATACTTGCGAAAAGATTAATTTAGAATTAATTCTTAAACGGCATTCGTAAAAAGTTACGAGGCGTCGTCATTTAATTAAATTAGATTTAATTATTTAACGATAAGAATTCATTTAATTGGATTAAACGGATCCGAGCCGCGCTAAACATTCGTAGAATCCATTCGAATTTTGAATTTGTTGGTTATTATCTAGGTCCCAAGATCAAACAAGACATGAAATACATGTGTGAACACACCAACGAAGATAGCGGAATACTTACATCGGTTGGTTGAGTCGATTTGAAGACGAATGAAGGCACAAAAAGCCCACTGTTTTGGCGCCACTGCCTTCCATTTTCAGATTTTGAGCTGCGAAACGGAGCTCCAAGCCTCGTCTAACGGATCCCGGCTCATGGGCGAACCTCCCTACCACCTTCGCAAGACTCGTAAGTGTGCTAGCACTTGAATTTTTACCATAAAAATCCACTCTTGGCTTCCCATTTGTCACGCCTTTTCTGGTTAGAAAAACAGTCCATATTTTGTTTTGGGCGTGAGAAAAATGGTGTATTAGTTGGTTAAGCTTTTCCAAAAAGCCTTTATATATTTTCAAATAAAAAAATATATTAAAATAATTACAATTGATTATTTAAAACCAAAAGTAAATGCTTTTCCCTCCAAACACTATTACACCAACTTACATCAACTATTCACATGTCACTTTAATAAAGTGATGTGATGTAAGTCAATCCATCAATCCATCAATCAATCAATCAATCAATCACTCAAAGTGACTTTTGATTTGACGCTTGATGTGACGATTGATTTGACGCTTGATGTGACTTACGTTGCCGTACTCGAATTCAAAATACGAATGCGCTCGCAATCACACTCGGGCTCGGGTTCGTTAATTCTAAACTAACGATTTTTCCGTCGCGTCGTAATTAAATGATTACGCCTAGCGAATTCACTATTCACATCGCTAACGAATTAATTCTAAATTAATTCGTTCGCCCGAATTAAAATCTAATTTTAATTTCGCGTCGAAATCTAATTTCGTTGAATATATCGAATATATTAATTTACCGATTAATTCCAAATTAATCGTTATCTCTCTCTAGACGATATTTTATCCTAGATAAAATATCTCCGTAATTAATCCTAGATTAATTTTCTCTCTCTTCTATATAATCCCAGATTATTCAAGAGTGCGAGTTATGCGTCATCGGTGGATTATCGGGAAGTGACTCATGAGATCCCCGGATAAGTTGGTAGTAAATACGGTCGTCGGAGTATCCGAATCACGTACGTACCAAGTACTACGTTCTACCAATTTACGAGACAAGGTCGACTCATAGCAAAGCACCAAGTCTACCCAATTCTCCGAACATATCCATTTAAGAATATTAAGATCTGTATCCAGCGTAGTATACCATTGTATTGTGTGTATCGGCCCAGTATCGGATAGTCACGTGCTAGGGCTGGGGCTAGATAAGTGTCTGCCCCGTCCGAAGCACATGTCGGATGTCTGGTAACTAGTCTCTATAATCGGATATTCATGACATGGTCATAATATCACGATTGGATGTGCATCACTCAAGAGCACTAGTACCGTATCCTGCGTGACATCATCTCCATTATGACTGAAGTGATACTTCCGTCTCGACATCACACCCAATACACTACGACTCTCTGATAAACCCAGAAGTGGTGTACGCAGAACCGGTTAAAGCCCTGTACCACCAAGACCAAAGTCTACCGATTATCGTAAGTATTAGCGATGTAAGTCTCAGGTTAAGACTATACACACCTACCTTGATTTCGGCCTCCCATAGACACATAGTCATAATACCAATGGGATTCTGAAGGGTCTATCCAGAGCGAAGCTGTTTCCCGTACCATCGGTGAAACACGACCTCCTATCGCACTTGCATAAGTATCCAATACTTATATATATTAGAACTATGCCGTTGTGCCCTCACAACGCACACAAGTGCAATACTAGCCTATTCCGCATTATCGATGTCCAGTCTCGATAATACTCCGGCTAGGGATATTTAATGATTAATCCTTCGGGGACTGATACTATCTCATATCATTCTCAGTCCAGGAACTAATCATGTGGACCTCTCTTCATTTATATATCTATGGTGATCTAATCACAAATGATGAGAGTGCAATTTCCTTGTCACATAGTTAATTTGCTACAACAACACAATGATCTGTGCAAATAGTGACGCTATGGGTCATTTTGTCTAACAATCTCCCACTTGGCACATAGCCAGTCACTCAAGTGTCCCACACCCGAACCATGTACGGTCGCTCAAATTGCTGAGTAAAGGATTTCGTCAGCGGATTTGTTTGATTATCGTCTGATGCGATTTGCACGATCATCACATCGCCACGATGTATGATCCGAACGAATCAGATGCTATAGAAGTATATATCTGGATCGTCGATGAGACCTTTAATTCCTTAGCATGTGCTGACGCCTAGCTCAGCTGCTAAAAGAACTATATCTAATCTAATTAGATTTATTTTCGACCCAAATGGCTTCTATTGCTGCCTCAGCTGCAGCAATAATTCGAATTTGTTGTTTATTCGGCAACAGTTATCTTGCTCGGAATATTTCCTGCTCACTGTCCCGTAATTCAAACTTTATAGTACCGTAGTATTTAATTGTTTGGAAACTTGCAGCAGTGATCCCAGTTACTTCAAGTTCTCATTCTCCATAGTTTAAGACAGCATCTTTAGTTCTCTAAGATACTAAAAGATGTTCTTAATTTCAATTTAGTGACTATCACTAGGATTGACCCGATTGTGACTCCATATGCTCGAAGCGTATGAGACACCAATACAAGTACATTTCAAATGTACAATTTCCCAGAGAGTGTTAACAAACTCCAAATCTATCCCAGTAGATCTTTATTCCTCGAATAAAGGTTGTTACTCCCCAGAATTCTACGGAGAATTTCTATTGAAAGAATATCTATGAAAGCCAAGCTTTCAACAATAGCTTTATGGGAATTTCACTGTCAGTGCCCTCCCACTGACCTCAATATATACACAAGAATTATTTCGTTTTGAGTCAAATCATAAACCATTATGATTATTTCAAAACGTCAGTTCCAAGAACCTTATGCTTGCTTCAATCCAAACATGGATCAAATAACCCGCAAACATTGTTTATCGGTTATACAAAATCGTCAGGATGTTGTAAACATCCTACAAAAGGTTTCCTTTTCAGGAAAGCGATTTTGATTTGTAACTGACACATTTCATAAATGAAATATACAGTTATCTTCAAGCATCTTCAAAATGGATTTACCATGGCAACAGGTAAAAGGTTGAACCGTTATTAACACAATGTTGAAAACGATACCTTTCCGTCAAAAGCCCAGCTTTGTACCTTGGTATGTTGCCTTCCATGTATGTCTTCCTTGAAGACGTTTAATGCACCAATAGGCACAATGCCTTGTGGTACAACAACTAGTATCCAAAATAGTTGTTATACATGGAATCCATTTCGAACTCATGGCACTTTGCCATAATAGGGAGTCGATACCTCGTATCACTTCCTCAAAACGTAGTCGGTTGGTATACCTTCATAAGATTGACATCTTTATGAGGTTAGATCAGAAACCCATACCCTAGGTTGTTTTCTGACTCTATCCGATCTACTCAGTTCTTGTGTATTCGAAGATTAATGGTACAGATTCATCATTGATGATATATTTGTGTTCCATTAAGGACTTTGTGCCTTGAATAGTATTACTCCGATTTTCATCGAGTATCACTATCCTCCCACTGACCACTGCATATCGGTATTCCTCTCAGGAAAAACCACATGGTGAGCAACAATCACATTGTTCTCATGTGAGATTTACAAGTATTATACTTAAGGTTTCCCTTAGGATAACCTATATTGGCACTTATCCAATTTGGGTCTTTTAGTTTGGTATCATCCAAACGTTATGCCTGGCATACCCAAATTATCAGGAATGAGAAACCTCGTTTCTTTCCTGTTCATATCCTATATGATATCTGTCAAACAGATTTATATGGAACCTTATTCTAAATAAGTTTTGCACTGTTAATACATATCCTATTGAAGGAAACAGTAGCTCAGAGCGACTCGTGATAAACCTTATCATGTCCAACAAAATTCGGTTTTAGTTCGGACACACCGTCTAACTGACGTGTCTCGGGAGGAGTCCTCATATTAAAGAATACCGTACTCTTTCATTTACGTATGAAACTTTTCGCTTAAGTATTTTCCATTACGGTCTAATCGTGGCGGAATAATACTATAGCTGATCTGTTTATTCATTTCGTGTCGAAACTTCAAAAGTTTCTGATCTGTGTTCTTCAAAAGAAACACATAACCACAACGTGATGCCACATCCGTTAAGGTCACGAAATATTCATGTTCACATCTAGTCTAGCTAGATATAGGCCCATTAACTTCACCATGAATAGGGCTAACAGATCGGTGGCCCTTTTACTATTACCAAGTAAATAGTATTTTAGGTATTTTACCTAATAAACTAGATTCGCAGACCTTATTTGAATAGTCAAATCAGTCCTAGTACCCACTCTTCAAAAGTGTGGATATACGAGTCTTGTTTAATTGTGTCCTAGACAACAATGCCACAAATAAGTCTCTATTGATCAAATCAATTTGAGCGATTTATATGTCATTTTATATGTTTGATATTTTAATTATATTCAAAGTATAAATTCTGTTATTTACATCTAATGTATTTATCTCAGTATCATCTTTATATAATGAAACACTTAGTGTTCTAGAATTTAAAGGTTTTATCCGCATCGGATTAAACACTGATATAGAGATAATGTCTCTAGTCAAACTAGTTACATCATAACATTTCCTAATTTAAGTACATACCCTAGGTTGTTTTTAAACTTAGGTATCTACGGACGAAACAGCGACTTTCGTCCCGTTTCCGATTGGCAGAGAAATATCGGCTTGAAGTATACCATTGTATCCATTTAAGAATATTAAGATCTATATCAAGCGTAGTATACCATTGTATTGTGTGTATCAGCCCAGTATCGGATAGTCACGTGCTAGGGCTGGGGCTGGATAAGTGTCTGCCCCGTCCGAAGCACATGTCGGATGTCTGGTAACTAGTCTCTATAATTGGATATTCATGACCTGGTCATAATATCACGATTGGATGCGCATCACTCAAGAGCACTAGTACCGTATCCTGCGTGACATCATCTCCATTATGACTGAAGTGATACTTCCGTCTCGACATCACACCCAATACAATACGACTCTCTGATAAACCCAGAAGTGGTGTACGTAGAACCGGTTAAAGCCATGTACCACCAAGACCAAAGTCTACCGATTATCGTAAGTATTAGCGATGTAAGTCTCAGGTTAAGACTATACACACCTACCTTGATTTCGGCCTCCCATAGACACATAGTCATAATACCAATGGGATTCCGAAGGTCTATCCAGAGCGAAGCTGTTTCCCGTACCATCGGTGAAACACGACCTCCTATCGCACTTGCATAAGTATCCAATACTTATATATATTAGAACTATGCCGTTGTGCCCTCACAACGCACACAAGTGCAATACTAGCCTATTCCGCATTATCGATGTCTAGTCTCGATAATACTCCGGCTATGGATATTTAATGATTAATCCTTCGGGGACTGATACTGTCTCATATCATTCTCAGTCCAGGAACTAATCATGTGGACCTCTCTTCATTTATATATCTATGGCGATCTAATCACAAATGATGAGAGTTGCAATTTCCTTGTCACATAGTTAATTTGCTACAACAACACAATGATCTGTGCAAATAGTGACGCTATGGGTCATTTTGTCTAACATTCAAATGTGGGGCCCACTTTAAATGTGGTAGTTGGGGAATGGTTGGCATTTATGTCATACCATCCACTTTCCAACCACCTTGGAATGGTTTTGGTGAAACCATTTACCCAACCACCTTGTTTAGGTGAAAATGGTAAATTGGTTTCTACCAAAACCATCTCTTTCTCTCATTTGGTAACATATCACACACTTGAAACCCTAGATACAATGGTTTGGGCGTGAACTACCTTGTCCTCTCTTCTTTGATTTTGTGGCAAAGTCAAGTTAGCTAGCACTTCAAGGAATCAACAAAGGTGATAGGGAAACATCTCAAAGCTTGGATTCAACATACAACTCTTGGATCTTGGAGATCAAAGTTAAATTTTTTTTTTAAGTCAAATCCGTTCATTGTAAGTATTTTCCGCATCTTATAATGATATTTATCATGCTTTCATGCTTATTAGATCCTTGGCATGTTCTAGGAACTACTAACAATGGTATTAGAGCCAATTTTAAGCATGAAAAATTCTAAGGTTCTTGAGACTAAAATTTGGGGGTTTTGTTTTTTGAACATGATTTTTTCAAATTGATGGTTTGAGCATGCTTAGAATATGATAACTTAGAGTTATGCATGATTAGATTTGAGATAAATCAAATAAATTAAAAATTATAAATTCCTTAGGGTGGCCGAATGATACTGTAGTCCACTGTAGTTTGATTTTTGATTTTTTACAACATAAGTGTGTTTAAAGCATAATATAAATGTTGATTGTTGGTTTGATTAGATTGGAATCAAAGTCAATAATGTTTATGTTAAATTCAAAGAGCATGTTGAGCATGAAAATGATATGTTTTGCTTCAATTTGTGTTGAGCATAAATTGATTAACTTAAGTATGATTAATTAGTTAATTAAGATGTTTTGTAAATATTAAGGTTAATTAATTAATCATGGCTAATACACTTTAATTATAATAATTAAAATATTTGGAATATTAAAATTATAATAATTGGCCTTTTAAATTTTATTGGGCCAAAAGTGTGTAATTGGGCTTAATGGGCTTGGTTTGACCAAGTTTGGTATTGGACTTTTGGATTGGATCCAATTGGCCCAAAACCAATTACATAAAGTCCAAATACATCACTTGGCCCTTTAAAGAATTTAATTGGGCCCAATGGGCCTAAATGATTTGTAGGCAAAATGTATTAAGCGTTTTTCTTTCCGTTGAGTGATTCCTACTCAAGATCCAAAGTTGGCACTAGTTTGTTGGCCAAAGTCAAGACCTTTGTCAATTGCGGATGTGTTTGAATCATGAGAGTTTTGTTCCATATCGGTGTCTTGTCCAAGCCGTGATTTGTGGCCAAAGTCAAGATCACTTCTTGTCTATCGACATTGATTACGAAGCTTTCCATGTTAATGGGTCCCGCTTAACTGGAATCATTAAGCTTGTTTTGACAAAACCAAGGCTTAGTTGATTCAGAGGAAAAAGGTTAGGAAAATATATTGGATATATTGGCATATATATTGTATGTATGTTTTGGACTTGGATGTCCACCTACCGGATCTAGGAATTGGATAAGATCCAATTGATCTTCGAGATCTACCTAGTTAAATATCATACAGCTTGTTGGCTAAAGTCAAAGTTGTGTTTTATTTAACGGGATCCTAGCCCACTAGGAAACTAGGTTTCTCGAGTACTCGATAGAGGGTTAGAGGCTCGCCGAAAAATAGTGGGAGGCTAGTATTGAATTTGCAATTTCATTCAGATACTTAGCTTTACGCGCTTTCAAAATATTTCGTCAAAATTATTTTTTTAGTTGGACTAATACAATGTTATTTTTCTTGTAACAGTTAGACTGTATCCAAATATCGTTGACTAGATAGTTGGACTATCGTAGTCAAGATGACTGGAAAGGGAAATGTCCGAGACATTATCATGGGCGAAAATGTCTTTAAGGGCACGGACTTTACCGATTGGAAAATGAATCTAAGGATAGTCCTTGGAGCCGAGGGGCTGCTATACACCATACAGACACCTCTTGGGCCTAAGCCCGAACCTGATCAGTTACTTGAGCTTGAGATTTGGAAGACTCACAGCGATGATTGCGATACTGCTCAGTCTATTATGCTTGCTTCCATGACTCAGCATTTCCGTCGACAGAACAGGGACTTGGATCCCTATAACATGTTGGCGAGGTTGCAAGATCTTCATCGATCTAACCGTAGGTCGCAGAGATATTAGTTAGTAAAGAAGCTCTTTCGTTCACGTATGTTAGAAGACATGTCTGTTGAGTCCCATGTGGCATAAATGATTGCTGACATAGATGAGTTGGCTGAGATAGGGATAGTCTTCGAGGCTGAGATTACCATAGATATGATCTTGTAATCTCTCCCCGACACTTGGAGACAGTTCATCATAAACTATAATTTGATAAACACTGATGATACTCTTGGAGACTTGTTGTTAGTTTTCAAGGAACCTGAGAAGGAGCTGCTTAAGGGCAATAAGTGCGAGGTGCACTTTGCTTCAACATCTCAGACACCGAGGGTTGGGCCCAAGACGATTGAAGGTGTGAAGAAGAAGAAGCATAATAGAAAGGGCAAAGCCAAATCGTCAAAATGCTTCTGGGAAGCATAAGGACAAATCTCAGGATGTTTGCCTCTAGTGCGGAAGGTGGGGTCACTAGAAGCGTGACTGTCGCGAGAACAAGGTGCTCCAGAAGGAGATTAAAGCGGGCAAGGCATCAGCTTCAGGTATGTTTGTTATTGAAATAAACATGACTACTTCTAGTTTTAAAAATTGGATTTTTGATTCTGGTTGTGGTACTCACATATGTACTGATGTGCAGGATCTGTGGATTAGTAGTAGACTAACCTCAGGGGAGATTGATCTGTGGCACCAGTCGCATGTTTGGCCGTTGGTACTTTTGTTTTGGAATTGCCCTCGGGGCATTTACTAGAACTTACAGACTGTTATTATGTACCTAGTTTGACTAGGAATATTATTTCTGTATCTATGTTAACCCGATGTGGGTATACTTTGTATTCAGGAACACTAGGTGTTTTACGTATAAAAATGATGTAGAAATTTACACTGCTGTTGCAAATAATGGTCTTTATATTTTGAATATAAATCAATCTCAAACATATAATATAACAAACAAAAGGCTAAATAAGAGTAACAAAGATGAAACTTATTTGTGGCACTTTCGTTTGGGACATATAAACAAGACTCGCATATCCACACTTTCGAAGAGTGGGTACTTGGAGAGATTTGATTCAAATTCATATGACGTATGCGAATCTTACTTATTAGGCAAAATGCCTAAATCACCTTTTAGCGGTGAGGGTGAACACACTACCGAACTATTAGCCCTCGTTAATATTGACGAATGTAGCCCATCTCTAGCCAGGCTAGAGGTGTATATGAATACTTCGTAACCTTTATGGATGATGCATCACGTTATGGTTATGTGTATCTTATGAGACACAAGTCGGAAATGTTTGAGAAATTCAAAGAGTTTCGATACGAAGTTGAAAAACAGACAGGCAAGAGTATAAAGAAATTACGGTTGGACCATGGTGGCGAATACTTTAGCAATGAGTTTCTAGATTACTTGAAAGAATATGTTATTCTTTCACAATGGACTCCTCCTGGAACACCGTAATTAAACGGTGTGTCCGAACGGAGAAACCGAACTTTGTTGGACATGGTAAGGTCTATGATGAGTCGCACTTAGCTACCTATTTCCTTCTGGGGTTTTCATTAAACAATGCAATTCTTATTTTGAATAAGGTTCCTTCAAAGTCTGTACAACAGACTCCGTATGAGATATGGACAGGAAAGAAACCGGGTTTCTCATTCCTGAAGATTTGGGGATGCTGGACATACGTCAAACGTTTGGAAGGTACCAAACTTGAGCCCAAATCGGATAAATGCCTATTCGTAGGATATCCTAGGGAAACCAAAGGATAATATTTCTATCACCTACGAGAGAACAAAGTATTTGTTGCTCTACATGCGGTTTTCCATGAGAAGGAATTCCTAAATGCAGTGGTTAGTGGGAGGAAAGTAGAACTCGATGAAAATAGGAGTGATACTATTCCTGACATAGAATCCTCAATGGAATAAGAACAGTCCATCCGGGATGAGACTGTACCATAATCTTCTATTACACAATGACCACTTAGGTCGGAGAGAATTAGGAAACAACTTGAGAGGAATGGGTTTCTATTATCACCTCATGTAGATATTAATCTCTTTGAGGATAACGAACCGGCTACATATGAGGAAGCGATACAAGATATCGACTCCGCTATATGGCAATAGGCCATGAAGTCCGAAATAGATTCCATGTACACTAATCAAGTTTGGACAATGGTTGATGCACCAGAAGGCGTAAAGCCTATTGGATGCAAATGGATCTTCAAGAAGAAGAACGACATGGATGGCAACGTACAAACGTACAAATCTAGGCTTGTAGCGAATGAGTATCGTCAACGAGATGGTGTCGATTATGATGAAACTTTCTCACCCATTGCCATGATTAAATCCATTCGAATAAGGCTTGCTATTGCTACATATTTCGATTACGAGATTTGGAAGATGAATGTTAAAACCACTTTCCTTAACGGAAACCTTTTGGAGGATGTTTATATGCAACAGCCTGACAGTTTTATCGTGCCGATACTTGCAAACAAGGTTTGTAAGTTAAATTAGTCCATTTATGGACTTAAGCAAGCATCAAGGTCATGGAACCAACATTTTGTTCAGATCATAAAAGAATATGATTTCATTCAAAATTAAGATGATCCTTGTGTATATAAGAAGTTTAGTAGGAGAGCACTGACTTTTATTGTCCTTTATGTTGATGATGTATTGCTTATGGGCAATGATATTCCCATGTTAACATCGGTGAAAGCTTGGCTTTCATTAAAATTCTCCATGAAAGATCTGGGAGAAGCAGCCTATATTCTAGGAATAAAGATCTATCAGGATAGATCTAGAAAGCTACTTGAACTCTCCCAGAGCACGTACATTGACAAAGTGTTGAAAATATTCAACATGCATCAGTCCAAGATGGGACTTTTACCAGTGTCACATGACATCACTCTATCTAAGGACATGTGTCCTAAAACTCAAGATGAGAGAAACATCATGAGTCGGATACCGTTCACCTCGGAAGTCAGATCGATCATGTATGCCATGATATGTACGCGACCTGATGTCTCGTATACTTTGAGCATGTGTAGTCGCTATGAGGCCGATCCAGGTGATGGTCACTGGATGGCGGTTAAGAACATCCTAAAGTATCTTAGATGAACTAAGGATGCTTTCTTAGTTTATGGAGATAGAGAACTTGAGGTAATTGGGTATACCGATGCAAGTTTCCAAACCGATAAAGATGACTCTAAGTCGTAATCCGGGAACATATTTTGTTTGAAAAATGGAGCAGTAAGCTGGACACTTCCAAGCAAAAGATTGTTGCCGACTCAATAATAGAAGCGGATTATATTACTGTAGTTGAAAAGAAAAAGAGGTAGTTTGGATTCGTAAATTCCTAATTGGATGAGGAGTATTCGCATTAGCAGTTAAGCCCGTTATATTATATTGTGACAATAACGGGCCTAGCGCAGGCTATGGAACCGCAGTCTCATCAATGATCCAAGCATGTTCTTGGACATTTCCATCTGATTAGTGAGATCATACATCATGGCGATGTGAAGATCGAGAAGGTCGCATTAGATGACAACAATAAAGATCCGCTGACGAAAGCTATTTCACATAAAAAGTTTGAGAAACATATACATAGTTCAGGTGTTAGATGCTTGAGTGAATAGCTATAGGCCAAGTGGGAGATTGTTAGACAATTATGACCCATAGCGTCACTGTTTGTAAAAGACATTGTGTTTTTGTATAAAATTAACTACGTTGTAATGAAATTACCTTTTACCATTTCGTAATTTATTTACTTTGATATATAAATGGTAAAAGTCCATATAATTAGTTCCGGATTGGGATGATATGAGACAATATCAATCCATAAAGGTTTAATCATTAAATATCCATAGTCGTAGTATTATTGAGACTGGACATCGATAATGCGGAATAGACTAGTATTGCATTTATGCACGTTGTGAGGACATAACAGCATAGTTCTCATATGTTTAAGTATATGATACTTATGCAAGTGCGATAGGAGGTTGTGTTTTACCCATGGTACGGAAAACAACTTCTCTCTAGATAGACCCCGTGAAATCCCATTGGTAGTTTGTATATGTGTTTATGGGAGTCCACTTCAGGGTAGGTGTATTTGGTCTTAACCTGAGACTTGCCTCGCTAGTACTTGCGACAATCGGTAAACTTTGGTTTTGGTCGTCCAGGGCTTTAACAGGTTCTGTGTACGCCTCTACTGGGTTTATTGAGAATCGTAGTATATTGGAAGTGATGTCAAGACGGAAGTATCACTTTAGCCATATGGAGATGATGATCACGCTGGGATTCATAACTAGTTCTCTATTGTGTTGCAACCATCGGGATAATATGACAAGGTCATGATTATCCGATTCAAAGAGACTAGTTGCTTGATATCCGATATGTGCTTCGTACGGGGCAGACACTATTCCAGCCCCAGGCCTTGCACGTGACATCAGATACTGGATCGCAATACGCAATACTACGCATTATACGCCATGCATAGATTGTATATTCTAGTAAGAATATTTCTAGAGAATTGGGTAGGCACGGTGCTTTGCTAGAAGCCAACCATGTCTTGTAAATCGGTTAACACGTAGTACGAGGTATGCACTTAATCGAATAGTCTGATAACCGGATTTACTACCAACGTATCTAGAGGTGTCTTGGGTCGCTTCCCAAATATTCACCTATGACAATTGATTTAAATTAAAATTAATATGGGATTAATTAAGAGAGAAAATTAATATGGGATTAATTGAGATATTATTTAATCTGGGATTAAATGTGTTCGGAAGAGAGAGAATAAGATTAATTTGGAATTAATCGATAAAATAAATTTAAAATTGAAATTTGATTTTTCTAGTTAATTTATTGATATGGGCTAAAATTAATTTATCAGATATATTAATTGGAATTAGATTTCAACACGAAATTTAATTCGGACGTTAATACTTGCCAACAGATTAATTTAGAATTAATTCGTAAACATTATTCGTAATAAATTTGCGAGGCGTCGTCATTTAATTAAATTAGATTTAATTATTTAACAACAAGAATTCGTTTAATTGGATTAAACGGATCCGAGCCGCTGCAAACATTCGTAGAATCCATTCGAATTTTGAATTCAAATGTGGGGCCCACTTTAAATGTGGTAGTTGGGGGAGTGGTTGGCATTTATGCCATACCATCCACTTTCCAACTACCTTGGAATGGTTTTGGTGAAACCATTTACCCAACCACCTTGTTTAGGTGAAAAGAGTAAATTGGTTTCTACCAAAACAATCTCTCTCTCTCATTTGGTAACATATCACACACTTGAAACCCTAGATACAATGGTTTGGGCGTGAACTACCTTGTCATCTTTTCTTTGATTTTGTGGCAAAGTCAAGTTAGCTAGCACTTCAAGGAATCAACAAAGGTGATAGGGAAACATCTCAAAGCTTGGATTCAACATACAACTCTTGGATCTTGGAGATCAAAGTTAAAATTTTTTTTAAGTCAAATCCGTTCATTGTAAGTATTTTCCGCATCTTATAATGATCTTTATCATGCTTTCATGCGTATTAGATCCTTGTCATGTTATAGGAACTACTAACACCTGCTCCTAAATTACAACTTCTATTCTCATAGAGGCCATGCAAAAATTAGCACATTCAACTGCCACATCAGCTGGGCCCTCAAGTGCCCCAAAAACCGCCATAATTCCGATCCATTTAGTTTAAATTTCGAGTACTCTACTGCCCACTCAAATCATAAGCACTTCCCAATCGGTCCAAACTTCAACTACTCCCTATCGACCATCTATAAGATGCTTCCACCCGATTGAGAGCGAGAAGACTGAAGAGCCAGCAAAGAGGGCTCCAAGAAGAAAAACGGTGGGCCAAAAAGGCAAAGCCCTAGAACCCACTATCCAATCTAAAGAGGATGCCCCGCTACTGAGGATTAATAATTTTTCCGATGATATGAGGGAGAAGGTGGCCTACCTCTTCCCGACCTTAAATTATGTGGTCGATACCATGAGCTTGAAGCAGGCCACAATGTGTGAGGAAATCTCACCCGAGGACATCATTAACAGAAGCTATGATTTCATGTAAAGGTAACTAGACTTCTCATTTGTACTTATACTTTTCCATTTTTCTATACTGACCCCATCTTATATGCCATAGTTGGCCTATCTCTTGGCCACCAATAAATATTTGTTGATAAGCACCCTTTTTCAAGCCCAAAGAATTCAAAATCGCTTGACCAAGAGAGAGCAAGAGTTGTCGAAGTAGTTGGAGGAAATAATGGGAGAGAATCGGGGCCTCAAAAAATTCGAGGAGGGGGCTAAGGCTGAGGTTTCCTACCTTCATCGAGCATTTGAGATTACGAAGATGGAGAGGGATGATGCCAAGGTCGAGGCTACCCAGAAGAATGACGACCTCAAGCATCAACAATGGTGAGCTACCATTATCGATAGCAAACTTTGGGAAAAATGGGTCAATTGGGGAAAATTTGGACAATCTGAAGAGCATAGAAACTGAGTTACCTGGCCGTTTAGAGGCTGCAAACAGAAGGCTAAGATAGAGGGATGGAGGAATGAGTCAGGGGGAGATGACACAAGAGGATGCCTTTGACCATATTTTAGTAGACCCCGAGGCCATCCCAGACCATGAGCCAATGTCCATGGTGACTTTTACTCAAGGGGATCTCAGCCATTCCTCATTTACTAATGTTCTCGCTGAAGAGGCTTCTGGCCCCTCAACCTCTACTACTTCAACTAGCTGAAAAGTCACTTGGCCCCTCAACCTCCGCGGCTCCAACTGGCTGAAGAGGCCTTCTCCTCTTCTTCTTGACTACTCCTTTTACTTTCTCTCTGTTGTGGGTAATCCCAAGAGGGTCATTTGTAAAAAAAAAAAAAAAAAATACAACAACAACAACTTTTTCAATGAATATATACATCTTATTTTTGCATCTCTACTTATGAAGCACTTACTAAACAAAAACCGGAGCCGAGGCAACTTCCATTAATACTTATCCATTTTATCAAAGTTAATCCAATAATTCCCCTAAGGGATCATGCCACTGGCCGACTCTGATGTCCGAGCCCCACACAACACAGCCCTTACAATGATCTACTTAGTAGATTCTGAATTTTTCACAGACTGTAATCTCTCACCTAACCTCCTTCCCCATTTACACAGTTAGAATAGAAAGAAAACCTTAGTGAGCATACCCGGCCCTGAGGCGGTGCAACAACTTGGCCTCAGGGGAATGTTTCCTCCTTGTGCCATTCAAATGTGGCCATGGGGAAGAAATTCAGATCCCATGACTTTAAAATAAAGGTAAGGCCTCAGTGAAACAAACCTGACACAAATCTAATGAAATAACTCGACCACAAGGAAATGTACCCTCCTTGTACCATTCAAATATGACCATGGGGGAGAACTCCGACCCAAGTAATCAAATCATAGCAAGGTCTCGATGGGACAAACCGGACCCCGAGCCAATGGAATAACTGGCCACATGGGTGTTGGTCTCTAAGATCATCCTAAGAACATTTAAAGCATGAAATAATATGAATACGTGAAGAAAGTATAACAGAATTATACTTACAAAGATCGGTTGTAGGATGTGTTGATATCAAAAAATTTTCCTTTGAGAAGTTGCTCCAAAACTCCTCTCTTTGATCTTGAGTTGAGCTCCAAACTATGAATTTTGAATTCCAAACTCAAGGGTTAGTGTCCCTAATACCTTTGAATGACTCTTTATGAATTGCTAGCTTGTAAGATTTTGAAGCAAAATCAAGAACCAATAAGCCCTAGGCTCACGATATTTAGAGAAAAAATGAGGAATAGTTTCGCCCAAGGAGAGAAGAATGTGAGAGTTATAATATTTGATTTTCCAAAATTAATAATATCAATTACCAAACTTCCAAAGTTAGTATATGTCTTTCACAAGTCTAGGTTGTGTAAGAAACAAGCCATCTCCAACAACTTACATCAACCAAAAGTTAGAGAAAGTTGACTAGGTGATGTCACTAGTGTCGGCTCTCTACTTGATTCAAAATTCGACTGGACCCGCGAACACATTCCGGGCTTGGGTTCGTTAATTTTGAATTAACGAATTTTCCTTTGCGACTTAATTAAATAAAATTTAATTAAATAATTATGCCTATAAAAATTCCTATTAAAGTCGCTAGTGAATTAATTCTAAATTAATTCGTTCGCCTGAATTAAAATCTAATTTTAATTCTGTTATAAAATCTAATTTCATTAAATATATCGAATATATTATTTTATCGATTAATTTCGAATTAATCGTTCTCTCTCTTCTAAATGAATTTTATCTCAGATAAAATCTCACTGTAATTAATCCTATATTAATTATGTTTGAGTCATACGTCATTGGTGAATATTCGGGAAGTGACCCCTGAGATCTCTGGATATGTTGGTAGTAAATCCGGTCATCGGACTATCCGAACATGTGCGTACCTCGTACCATATTTTTACCGATTTACAAGACATGGTTGGCTTCTAGCAAAGCACTGTGCCTACCCAATTCTCCAGAAATATTCTTTTAAGGGATATATAATCTTTGTCAGGCGTAGTATACGTAGTATTGCGTATTGCGATCAAGTATCGGATGTCACATGCAAGGCCTGAGGCTGGAATAGTGTCTGCCTCGTACGAAGCATATGTCGGATCACAAGCAACTAGTCTCTTTGATCGGATAATCATGACCTTGTCATATTTTCCCGATGGTTGCAACACATTAGAGTACCAGTTCTGTATCCCTGTGTGATCATCATCTCCATATAACTAAAGTGATACTTCCGTCTTGACATCACATCCAATACAATACGATTCTCAATAATCCTAGAAGAGGCGTACACTGAACCTGTTAAAGTCCCGGACGACCAAAACCCAAAATTATTGATTATCACAAGTACTAGCGATGTAAGTGTCAATTTAAGACCAAATACACCTATCCTGATTCGGATTCCCATAGACACATAGTCATACTACCAATGGGATTCCGATGGGTCTATCCAGAACGAAGCTATTTCCTTGCCATCGGTAAACACAACCTCCTATCACACTTGCGTAAGTATCCAATACTTAAATATATGAGAACTATGATGTTACGCTTCCGTAACACGCACAAGTGCGATACTAGTCTATTATGCATTATCAATGTCTAGTCTCGATAATACTACGACTAGGGATATTTAATGATTAAACCTTCGTGGATTGATATCGTCTCATATCTTATAATCTGGAACTAATTATAAAGACTTTTATCATTAATATATTAAAGTAATCTAATTATGAAATGATAAAATGTAATTTCCATTGTCACATAATTATTTTGTATAAAAACCACAATGTCTTTTACAAATAGTGACGCTATGGGACATAATTGTCCAACAATCTCCCACTTGGCCTATAGCCAGTCACTCAAGCATCAAACACCTGATTTATGTACATGTCGCTCAAACTTTTACTAAGGAATAGCTTTCGTCAGCGGATCTGCAATGTTGTCCTCTGATTTGACCTTCTCGATCTTCACATCACCATAATGTATGATCTCATGAATTAGATGGAAACTTCGAAGAACATGCTTGGATCATTGATGAGACCTCGATTCCTTCACCTGCGCTATAGCCCCGTTGTTGTCACAATATAATAGAATGGGCTTAGCCGCTAACGGAACTACTCCTAATCCAATTAGGAATTTACGGATCCAAACTACCTATTTCGCTGCTTCAGCTGCACTAATATACTCTGCTTCTGTTGTTGAATCGACAACAGTCTCTTGCTTGGAAGATTTCCATCTTACTACTCCGTTGTTCAAACAAAATATGTACCCGGATTGCAACTTACAATCGTCTTTATCGATTTGGAAACTTGCATCTGTATACCCAGTTACCTCAAATTCTTCATCTCCATAGTTTAAGAAAGCATCCTTAGTTTGCCTAAGATACTTAAGGATATTCTTAACCGCCAACTAGTGAGCTTCACCTAGATCGGCCTGGTAGCGACTTCACATGCTAAAAGCATACGAGACATCAGGTCACGTACATATCATGGCATACATGATCGATCTATCTACCGAGGTGAATGGGATCCGACTCATGTTGTCTCTCTCCTCTTGAGTTTTAGGACACATGTCCTTAGATAGAGTGACGTCATGTGACACTGGCAACAGTCCCCTCTTGGACTGATCCATGTTGAATCTCTTCAACACTTTATCAATGTACGTGCTCTAGGAGAGTCCAAGTAGCTTTGTAGATCTATCCTGGTAGATCTTTATTTCTATAATAAAGGTAGCTTCTCCCGGATCTTTCATGGAGAATTTTAAAGAAAGCCAAGCTTTCACCGATTGTAGCATGGGAATGTCATTACCAATAAGCAATACATCATCAACGTAAAGGACAATGAATGCCAGTGCGCTCCCACTAACTTTCTTATATACACAAGGATCATTGTCGTTTCGAATAAAATCATATTCTTTTATGATCTCATCAAAACGTTGGTTCCAAGAATGCGATGTTTACTTTAACCCATAAATGGATCGATTTAACTTACAAACCTTGTTTGTAAGTCTTGGTACGACAAAATCGTCAGGCTGTTGCATATAAATATCCTCCAAATGGTTTCCGTTAAGGAAAGTGGTTTTGACGTCCATCTGCTATACCTCATAATTGAAATATGCAGCAATAGCAAGCATTATACGAATGCATTTAATCATGGCAATAGGTGAAAAAGGTTCGCCGTAATCGACACCATGTCATTGGTGATACCCTTTCTCTACAAGCCTAGCTTTGTACGTTTGTATGTTGCCATCCATGTCGGTCTTCTTCTTGAAGATCCAATTGCTACCAATAGGATTTACGCCTTCTAGTGCATCAACCAGTGTCCAAACTTAGGTTGTGTACATGAAATCAATTTCGTACTTTATGGCCTCTTGCCATAAAGCGGAATTGATATCATGTATTGCTTCCTCATACGTAGCTGGCTCGTTATCCTCAATAAGATTGGGATTCGCATGAGGTGAGATTAGAAACCCATACCTCTCGGGTTGTTTTCTGACTCTCTCCGACCTACGTGGTTATTGTGTATTTGAAGATTGTGGTACAGTCTCATCCCTGATGGACTGTTCATCTTCCGTTAAGGATTCTATGCCAGGAACAATATCACTCCAATTTTCATCGAGTTCTACTTTCCTTATACTTACCACTGCATTTAGGAATTCCTTTTTAAGGAAAACTGCATGTAGAGCAACAAAAACTTTGTTCTCTTGTGGGTTATAAAAGTAATATACATTGGTTTCCCTAGGATATCCTTTAAATAAGCATTTATCCGATTTGGGTTCAAGTTTGGTACCTTCCAAACATTTGACATATGCCCAACAACCCCAAATCTTCAGGAATGAGCAACCTAGTTTCTTTCTGTCCATAATTTATATGGAGTCTGTTGAAAAAACTTTGAGGGAACCTTATTCAAAATAAGTATTACACTGTTAAATGCATATCCACAGAAGGAAATAAGTAGCTCTGTGCGACTCATCATAGACCTTACCATGTCTAACAAAGTTCGATTTCTCCGTTTGCACACATCGTTTAATTACGGTATTTCGAGAGGAGTTCACTATGAAAGAATACCATATTCTTTCAAGTAATCAAGAAACTCATTGCTTAAGTATTCGCCACCACGGTCCAACAGCAATGTCATAATACTTTTACCGGTATGTTTTTCTACTTCGTGTCGAAACTCTTTAAATTTCTCAAAGGTTTCCGACTTGTGTCTCATAAGATACACATAACCATAACGTGATGCATCATCCGTAAAGGTTACGAAGTATTCATATCCACATCTAGCCTAGCTAGACATGAGCCCACATACGTCACTATGAATAAAGGCTAACAGTTCGGTGGCACGTACACCTTTACCGTTAAAAAGGTGATTTAGGCATTTTGTCTAATAAACAAGATTCGCAGATGTCATATGAATTTGGATCAAATCCGTCCAAATACCCACTCTTCGAAAGTGTGGATATGCGAGTGTTGTTAATGTGTCCCAGACAACAATGCCATATATAAGTTTCATCTTTGTTACATAGTTTGAGCCTTTTGTTTGTTACATTATATATTTGAGATCGATTTATATTCAAAATATAAAGACCATTATTTACATCTGGACTGCAAATCTCCATATCATTTTTATACATAAAACACCCAGTATTTCTAAATACAAAAGTATACCCACATTGGGCTAATAAAGATACAAAAATAATATTCCTAGTCAAACTAGGTACAAAATAACAGTCTGAAAGTTTAAGAACATGCCCCGAGGGCAGTTCCAAAACATAAGTGCCAACGGCCAAAAAGGCGACTCGAGTCCCTTTCCAACACAGAGGTCAATCTCTAATGAGGCTAGTCTCCTACTAATTTACAAACCCTACACATCAGTACATATATGAATACCACAACCAGAATCAAAAATCCAATTTTTAAAACTAGTCGTAGACATGTTTATTTCTATAACAAATATACCTGAAGCCGATGCCTTGCCCGCTTTGATTTCCTTCATGTGTGCCTTTTACTCATGGTAGTCACACTTCCAGTGACCCCACTTACTGAACTGTAGACATACATCTTAGGATTTGTCCTTAGTCTTCCCAGAAGACTTTGACGATTTGGCCTTTCCATTCTTCTTCTTCTTCTTCTTCTTCTTTACACCTCCAGTCGCATTGGGCCAAGCCCTCGGAGACTGAGATATTGAAACGATGTGCGTCTCGCATTTTTTTCCCTTTAAGAGCTCTTTTTCTGCTTCGCGCAGTGTTGACATTAACTCTCCTAGAGTATGTCTTAGTTCATCATATTGTAGTTCTTGATGAACCCACTCTAGCTGTCGGGCAGAGACTGTAAGATCAAATCATAGAAGTCTCAGCCTCAAAGACTATGCCCAGCTGTCCCAGCTGTTCGATGTCAGCAATCATCTACGACACATAGTGCTCAACAGATGCACCCTTTGACATGCAAGCGCGAAAGAGCTTCTTTTGGAACTCATATCTTTGTGCTCTAAGATTAGATCGATGAAGATCATGCAGCTTCGCCATCATTTCATAGTGGTCCAATCGCTTGTTATGACGACGAAATTATTGAGTCATAGCAACAAGCATTACAGATTGAGCAGTCGAGTTATCATCGCTATGAGTCTTCCAAAGCTCTAGCTCAATTATCTAATCAGATCTGGGCTTAGGCCCAAGAGGTCTTTCTATAGTGTAGAGCAACTTCTCGGATCACAGAACAATCTTGAGATTCATTTCCCAGTCATAAAAGTTCGCGCCATTGAAGACATTATCTCACATGACGATGTCTTTGACACTGTTCTTTCTTGTCATCTTAATTGCATTAGTCAAACTATTCAATTAACGATGTATGGGTACAGTCTAACTGTTACAAGAAAAATAATAAATATATAATTGACGAAATAATTTGAAAGCGCGTATTTGGCAAGTATTTGAACGAAATTGCAAATTCAATACTAGCCTTCCATTATTTTTCGGCGAGCCTCTAACATTCTGTTAAGTACTCGGGAAACCTATTTTCCTAGTGGGCTAGGATCCCATTAAATAACATACAACCTTGACTTTGGCCAACAAGTTGTATGATATTTAACTAGGTAGATCTCTAAGATCAATTGGATCTCATCCAATTCCTAGATCCGATAGGTAGACCTCCAAGTCCGAAACATATATACAATATATATGCTAATATATCCAATATATTTTCCTAACCTTTTTCCTCTGAATCAACTAAGCCTTGGCTTTGGCACAACAAGCTTAATGATTCCAGTTAAGTATGACTCATTGACTTTGGAAAACTTCATAATCGATGTCGATGGACAAGAAGTGATCTTGACTTTAGCAAAAAAATCACAACTTGGACAAGACATACGATATTGAACAAAGCCTTCATCATTCAAACACATCCGCGATGGACAAAGGTCTTGACTTTGGCCAACAAACTAGTGTCAATCTTGGATCTTGAGAATGAATCACTCAATGGAAGGAAAATGCTTAATATTTGTTGAGGGTTTTTCGCGTAATTGGCAACCAATTAATTATCTTTGATTAGGTCTCATCATACACCCTTAAGCATGTATTCTAAAAGCATAATAAGGCGCGGTAAATAAATTAATAATGATATGCGAATGGATATCTCACAAATTATTCCTAGAACAAATCACTCTTTTTCCTCTCCCCGGCTAGCACTATTCTAACTTCTACCCAATTACATAATACAATTAAAGAAATCTCATTAACATTTAGGGGAGTTGGTTAGAAGAGAATTACAAAGAATCGAGAGATAAAGGCTGGACACGTAGGTCCAATTTAATAAATTCTAAATTTATTACAATAATTTCCAAAACTGCCCATTCCTTTCTAATATCTATCCAATATACATTATTGATACAACCCATCCATGTATTCACACAAAGCATGTTATTCAATCAATCTATTCCAATTAATTAATCTTTGAATTAAGTAATCATCCAATGTTCAAAAAACGATTTGATTTGCGCGAGTCCAACTTGTTTAAGAATAAGTACTCAAGGTACGAATTCTTAAATTATATCGAACTATAATTTTAAATTCGATTTAAATTGTATTCAATACTAATTCTTTATTTAATTCCAAATTAAATAATTACACTTTTAATGCGCCTTTACGACTTAGATTCTAAATCTAATCATAATGGGTCTCAAAGCCCAATTTACTTCCAATGTTCATTTAATTAAAGTCCAATAGGCTTTCAATTAATTTCTTAAGGCATGGGCTTTGGTCAATATGGGTCAAACCCAAATACCAAGGCCCAATTAAGGAATCACCCTATTTGCCAAGAAATCAATTTTGGCCCATTAGCCCCAATTAAATATTTAAGAGCCCATGTATTATATTTGGACTTAATGGAATGGTTTAGGGCCAATTTGGATCCAATCCAATTGTCCTAAACTAACTTGGCCCAACTAAGCCCATTAGGCCTAAATACAACATCTTTAGCCCAATTCCAAATTAAGCCCAATTAATTAAATTCTAATATTCCAAATTTCATAATTTAATTAATTAAAGTGTATTGCACTAATTAATTATCTAAATTAACATTTTCAAAATACCAATTTAATTAATTAATCATGCATTATAATATTCAACACATGTCCAACATTATTGAAACAAAATCAAATCATTTTCATGCTTCTTTGGTCAAGGAAATGGAAGGATTTTATATCCAATTTCGATTTCAATACGATTAAATCACAAATCAATATATCCAAGTATTTTAAACACATCCAATGGTTTAAAAAACAAAAAAAAAAATCACCATGACCTAGGGTTGATAAGAATTCGGCCAAGCCAATAAATTTAGGGAAAATTAATCCAATTAATTTTTCTTCAAATTGATCATGCACAACTCTAAGTTAACATTATATAAGCATCCTCAAACAAATAATTTGATCAAAACATGCTTAAATCAAAAATACCCAAATCAAGATTATAAACCCTAAATTCAATTTCATGCTCAATAAGGCTCTTATACCATTGTTGATCTTGCGTTGAGCGCCAAGCTATGAATTTTGAATTCCAAACTCAAGAGTTAGTGTCCATAACACATTTGAATGACTCTTTGTGAATTGTTAGCTTGCAAGATTTTGAAGCAAAATCAAGAACCAATAAGCCCTAGGCTCACGACATTTAGAGAAAAAATGAGGAAGATTTTTGGACAAGGAGAGAAGAATGTGAGAGTTGTAATATTTGATTTTCCAAAATCAATAATATCAATTACCAAACTTCCAAAGTTAGTATAAGTCTTTCACAAGTCTAGCTTGTGTAAGAAACAAGCCATCTCCAACAACTTACATCAACTAAAAGTTAGATAAAGTTGACTAGGTGATGTGATTAGTATGGGCCCCACTTGATTCAAAATCCGAGTGGGCTAGCGAACACATTCCGGGCTCTGCTTCGTTAATTCCAAATTAACGAATTTTCCGTTACCACTTAATTAAATCAAATTTAATTAAATAATTATGCCTAGCAAAATTACTATTAAAGTCACTCGCGAATTAACTCTAAATTAATTCATTCACTCGATTTAAAATCCAATTTTAATTCCGTTATGAAATCTAATTTCATTAAATATATCGAATATATATTTTATCGATTAATTCTGAATTAATTTTTCTCTATCTTCTAAATGAATTTTATCTCAGATAAAATCTCGCAGTAATTAATTCTAGATTAATTCTTCGGGAAGGGACCCATGAGATCTTTGGATATGTTGGTAGTAAATCTAGTCTTCGGACTATCCGAACACGTGCGTACCTCATACCATATTTTTACCGATTTACAAGATATTGTTGGCTTCTAACAAGGTGCCGTGCCTACCCAATTCTCTAGAAATATTCTTTAAGGAATATATAATCTTTGTTAGGCGTAGTATACGTAGTATTGCATATTGTGATCTAGTATCGGATGTCACAGGCAAGGCCTAGGGCTGGAATAGTGTCTGCCCCGTACGAAGCATATGTCAGATCACAAGCAACTAGTCTATTCAATCGGATAATCATGACCTTGTCATATTATCCCCATGGTTGCAACACATTAGAATACCAGTTATGTATCCCTATATGATCATCATCTCCATAAGACTGAAGTGATACTTCCGTCTTGACATCATATCCAATACACTACGATTCTCAATAATCCCAGTAGAGGCATACACAAAACCTGTTAAAGTCCCAAAAAACCAAAACCAAAGCTTATTAATTGTCGCAAGTACTAGCGATGTAAGTCTCAGGTTAAGGCCAATTACACCTACCCTGATTCGGATTCCCATAGACACTTAGTCATACTACCAATAGAATTCCAAGGAGTCTATCTAGAGTGAAGCTGTTTCCATGTCATCGGTAAACACAACCTCCTATCACACTTGCATAAGTATCCAATACTTAAATATATGAGAAATTTACTGTTACGCTTCCGTAACAAGCACAAGTGTGATACTAGTCTATTCTGCATTATCAATGTCCAGTATCGATAATACTACGACTAGGGATATTTAATGATTAAACCTTTGTGGATTGATATCGTCTCATATATTATAATCCGGAATTAATTATAAGGACTTTTATCATTAATTTATTAAAGTAATCTAATTACGAAATAATAAAATACAATTTCCATTGTCACATAATTAATTTGTACAAAAAATAATATCTTTTACAAATAGTAACGTTATGGGTCATAATTGTCCAACAATGGGAATGTTCCCTCCTTGCACTATTCAAATATGGCCTCGGCAGAACGAATGCAGCCCCAAACCATTACTTTCACTACCAAAACTTATTCATGAGGGAAGCTCTTCGACCTCAGACAATCTCAATGGACATTGGTAATAGCATCCCACTCCAAGTCGTCTAGCAAAATAAAAACAATAATAAGGAACAAGACAAGTATAACGGGGTGATATACCACATATCCCTTACTCACACCAAAAATAAAGAGTTAGCGAACTTGAGATAGCGTCATGCCTCTTGTTTACAAAAATAATAATTTCGAACCTTACAGTTCAATGTCTCGATGAACTGAGCTACAAACCATAGTGGTGACCAATGCCATAAAGAATGACCCCTAAGTTAGGAAAAAAACTCAGCCTCGCAAATGCCATGAAGGCCTTCCTGTCTTCCCCGTGTTATGCTGGAAAATTCTGAAATGGGATGGCCAATATCACAGAGGCATTTTCCTTCCTCGTGCTAGACATATCTTGAGGCTACAAATGCCACGGAGACTCCTAGGTCTTCCTCATGCTATTAACCTCCAACATTGAGTGACAAACACCGTAGGGAATTATCCTTCCCCGCGCTATATAATCCCAAAGGTACCGTAGTACCACAGTTATCTTCAATCCATACGTTCTATGATTTTCTTGGGGCACCAAACGCCACACCGAATCCTTCATCTAGTGTGTTATAGATACCCGAGGCGTCTAACGACACATATGCATCATGTTATGTCCCATAAAGATACAAGTCATTGAGTAATACGGTTCCAGCCTGGAGTTTTTGATAATAATACCCGCAATCGGTGTATAGGGGTGTTACGATTTTCCCTCATTTCATTAGAATATTAATCATGTCGTTCATTTCCAAATAATAAACAAGCATAGACGAAAAAGTTTTTATTAAAAGTGAAAGCCTCATTCATATTCAATGGATCTACTACCCATCTTACAAATCTTTGAGACCCATACTAAGAGAGGCTCTATTGGAAATATCTTCTCATCATCTCAGTGTTCCAGGTGATATGTACCCAACCTCTTGACTTTAGTAACTTTATATGGCCATTCCCACTTGACCCCCAAAGAGCCTCATCAGGCCTACTCATATTCAGGGTGACTCATCCCAGGACCAAGTTACCAGGCCGTAAGGATAGTACATGAACCCTCTTATTATAGAAGCGTGTTATCATTTGCTGATACAACACCATCTCTAGCGCTGACCTCTCTCTCTTTTCTTCTATCGGATCAAGGTGGTGCTTGATTATTTTATCATTTTCCCTTCTTCAAAGTGCTATACCCGGTGTGTCGTCATCTCGATCTTTACAGGGATAACTGCTACACACCCATAAGCCAAAGAAAAAGGGTTTCTCCAGTGGAGTCCTTGTAAGTCATCTGATGTGCCTATAAAACCTTTGACAACCTTACAGGACCTGAGTCTTAACTTCAAGTTGCTCTTTATGGCTTTGTTCGCTGTTTTTACTTGCTCGTTTGACTTTTGATGAGAAGGTGAGGAAAATATTAATGCAACTTGGAGGTCCTCATAGAGCTTCCAGAATCTCTTGTTATCGAACTGCTTTCCGTTGTCCATGATGATAGCTCGGGAATCCCGAACCAGTAAATGATATTCTTTCTGAAGAACTCTGTCACTTTCTTCTCAGTTATTATAGATAAAGGTTTAGTCTCTACCCACCTAATGAAGAAATCAATTACCACGATCATAAATTTTGCTTGACCCCGACCTATATGCATGAACCCAATAATATACAATCCCTACTGTACAGACAGATAAAGACTTGACAAAATAGTCAATTTCTCAAGAAGTTGGTGAGGTACATTGGCATTTCTTTGACACCCATCCCATGCCCCCGTAATCTTGGCCCTATCATGAAACAATGTTGGCCTAAAGAAACCTTACCTATGTGCCTTATGGGCAATCGACCGACCCCCACCGTGGCTTCTGCAGATCCTTTTATGAATTTTTCTAAGTACATAATTAGCCTTCTCAAGTCCCAAACACCTTAAATACGACATCATATACCCCCTCGATAGAATACTCTATCTATTAAGTAAAATTTTGCACTTCAATACTTCAGTCTCCTTTCCTATTTCTTATACTCAGGCACGTCCTATGTCTCTAAATATTTCTTGATCGGGACCATCCAGGACGACCCACCTTCAATTTCCACTTCAATCATATTGGACATTCCATATTTTTTTGCTGTAATATTTCTAATGGTATAACCCTATGAGTCTTAGATTTGATGAATGATGTAAGCCAAGCCAAAGAATATGCCAACAGGTTGTTTTCCCGTCCGATCTGCTTGAACACCACTTTCCTCATCCTTTCACTAGCTTCTTCACCTCGGTATGGTAAGCCATTGTATTCGGTTCCGTTACTTGGAACTCATCATTCAGATGTTGAACAACTAACTAGGAAACACTTTTTACCACCACATCTCTTACTCCAACTGCCTCGCAGAGTCTCAACCCAACTCGAATTACTTCATATTCTGCCTCATTATTTGTTCCTTCGATGGACAATCTCAGGGTATAACGTAATTCCTCACATTTATTAATTATAAGGATAACATCTACTACATATCCTTGTATGCTGACAGAACCATCAACGAACAACTCCCATTTTACTTCCCCCATCACCATAACCTGAGGGCCAATAATAAAATCTGTCAATGTTTGCCCCTTGATTGACACCCTAGATAAGTAGGATATGTCATACTCACTGAGTTCTACAGACCATTTCACTATATGACTTGAGATATTCGGATTATACAGTATATGTCTCAATTGGTGGTCAGTGTACACCGATGGGGTGGGATTGAAAATAAGGGTGTAACTGTTGGACAATTATGACTCATAGCATCACTATTTGTACAGAACATGGTGTTGTTGTACAAATTAACTATGTGACAAAGGAAATTTCCCTTTTATCATTTGTAATTGGATTACCAGGATATATAAATGATAAAAGTCCATATGATTAGTTCCGGATTAATAAGATATGAGACAGTATTAATCTACTAAGGTTTAATCTTTAAAATATCCTTAGTCGTAGTATTATCGAGATTTGACATCTATAATACTGAATAGACTAATATTGCACTTGTTCATGTTATGGGAACGTAACTGTATAGTTCTCATATATTTGAGTATTGGATACTCATGAAAGTGTAATATGAGGTTGTCTTTACCGATTGTATGAAAAAAGTTTCGCTCTGGATAAACCCCTCGGAACTCCATTGGTAGTATGACTATGTGTATATGGAAATCTGAATCAGGGTAGGCGTATTTGGACTTAACCTGAGACTTGTATCGCTAATACTTGCGACAATCAATATACATTACATTTAGTCGTCCGGGGCTTTAACAGGTTCTGTGTACGCCTTTTCTGGGTATATTGAGAATCTTAGTGTATTGGGTATGATGTCAAGATGGAAGTATCACTTCAGTCATATGGAGATGATGATCACATAGGATATAGAACTAGTACTCTTAAGTACTGCAGTCATCGGGATAATATGACTATGTCATATTTATCCGATTATAGAGACTAGTTACCAGAGATCCGATATGTGCTTCGTACGGGGCAGACACAATACCAGCCCCAAGCCTAGCATGTGACATCCGATACTGGATTGTAATACGTAATACTATGTATACTACGCCTGATAAAGATTACATATTACTTAAAATAATATTTCTGGAGAATTGGGTAGGCACAGTGCTATGATAGAAGCTAACCATGTCTTGTAAATCGCTAAGAACGTGGTATAGGGTACGTAAGTGTTCGGATAATCCAACGACCGAATTTACTGCCAACATATCCAGGGTTCTCATGGGTCGCTTCCCGAAGATTCACCAATGACGTAGGACTCACACATAATTAATACATGATTAATTATAAGAGAGAAAATTAATCTAGGATTAATTACGGAAAGATTTTATCTAGGATAAAATTCTATTAGAAGAGAGAGCACGAATAATTTGGAATTAATCGATTAAACAATATATATTCGATATATTAAATGAAATTAGATTTCAGATCGAAATTAAAATTGGATTTTAATTCGGGCGAACTAATTAATTTAGAATTAATTCACGAGCGACATGAATAGTAATTTTGTTAGGCATAATTATTTAATTAAATTTGATTTTATTAAGTCGCAACGGAAAATTCGTTAATTCGGAATTAACAAACCCGAGCCTAGAATTTGTTTAAGGGCCTACTCGGATTTTCAATTAAAATTAGTCCCACACTAGTCACATCACCTAGTCTATCGCATCTCCTTTTGGTTGATGGAAGTGGTTGGGTTGTTGGTGACTTGTTTAACACACTAGTGTGAAAGGTGATTGACCTTTACCTAAATTTGATTTTTGGTATATGTCTTTGATTTTTGGAAAATCTTTAGAGACCTTTTTACAACTAATTCTCTCTTTTCCTTCTTGCCTTGGGCGTGACTTTCCTCCATTTTTTCTCTCTAATGCCGTGAGCCTAGAGCTCATTTGCTTCTTGATTTTTCTTCAAAATCAAAGGTGCTAGCACATCAAAGGAGTTATAAAAAGGTGATAGGGAAACCTTTTCCATGTGTTTGGAATTCAAGATTCTAAAATTGGAAGCTCAACATACATCAAAGGAGAGGTTGGAGCACAACTCAAAGGCTTGGAATTTTGTTATCTCCTACATCCACTTAGCCGATCAAAGTGAGTAATATCCGCTACTTTACTTTGAGTATTCAGATGATTTCTTGCTTAATTGATCTTGGTTTGACCTTAGAAACCCAACAGTAACTTCCTTACTATAGTGACTAAGGATAAAACTACCGACTTATGGGTTGGATATCGAGTTTTCGCATTCAGCAAGGCCTTACTAGTATAGTATATTGACCTCTGGATTTTTTCTATTTCTTGTACTAATATCGAGTTTATAGAATATTCAGAAACGACCAAGTAAAAGAATAACATCTCACCCGAAATTAGCTTAGCCAACAATGGAGATTGGGCCAAATACTTTTTGAGTTGTTGGAATGCGTCCCCACACTCACCTGTCCAGCTAACTTCTTTCTTGGAATTCTTAATTAGTTAAAAGAAGACAGGACATTTATTGGTGGCTTTAGAAATGAACCGGTTGAGTGCGTCTCTGCATTTTCTTCACCGTCTTTGGTGGTTTCAAATCCAGCACTACCCTAATTTTTTATGGGTTTGCCTTGATGCCTCGTGCACTAACCATGTGCCCCGAGAATTTTCTCGAAGATACCTCAAAGACCTATTTATCCAGATTTAACCTCATATTATGCTTTCTAAGAAGCTCAAATGTCTCTCTGAGCTTGTCCAGATGGTTCTCGGGTTGGGCAGTCATCATGATCATGTCTTTATATATACCTACATTGTCTTGCCAATGAATGGCCTAAAGACCTTGTTCACCAATCTCTGATAAGTGGCCCCAGTATTTTTCATCCATCATAGGGCATCACTTTGTAATAATTCAACCCTTGATTGGTGATGAAGACTATCTTTTCCTCATCCTTATGGTGCATCTGGACCTAGTTATACCCTAGAAGGCATCCTTAAAACTGATTAGCCCATGACCCTAGTTGAATCCATCAACTGATCTATCATTGGGAGTGAAAAGCTATCATTCGAACAGTCCTTGTTCAAATCTGAGAAATCCACACATATCCTTAACTGCTCATTAGCCTTCTTCACTAAGACCATATTCGATACCCAATTTGGGTATTTAACCTATCTGATAAACTTGGCCTTTATTAATTTTTCAACTTCGGCCTTAATCGTCTTGTATCGCTCATGGTTGCAAATCCTCCTTTTCTGTTTTACCGATTTATTGATTATCTATTGCCAAGCGATGACTGATGACCTGAGGGTCTATTCCTGGCATGTCCTATGTTGGTTTTATTCTAGGTCCCAAGATCATCAAACAAGCATGAAGATGTGTGAAATACATATCAAAGAAGTTGCGGAATACTTACATTGATCGGTTGAGACGATACAACGAACAAAACTCCAAGTTTTTATCCTTCAAAGTGGCGCCCAAACAGTGCAGATTTTTCTGCCCACTGTTTCAGTTTTGAGCTGAGATTTGAGCTTCAAATCTTCGTCGAACGATTCCCGGCTCGTGGGTGGGTGTCCCTAACACCTTCATATGTCTCTCGGGAGTGCTAGCTCGCTTGGATTTTGCCACAAAACCCATGATTTTACCTTGTAAAATTTGGCCAACCCATGGCAGTTCACTGCCATGGGCGTGAATGGTGAGAGAGAGTTTGAGAGGAAGAATGTGTATTAGGTCTTAAAAGCATTTCCTAAATGCTTTATATATTTACCATAAATATATAAAACATTTACCAAACAATTAACTATTTTACCCTTGGTAAAAGGAAAAGGGAAAAGCATTTATTTTCCAAAAAATCAAAACTTTTCCCCCCAAATTTTTCCCTCCAATCTCAATGGTCAAAGTCAAAGAGTCAAAGTCACTTTTCCAAAAGGCGATTTGACTTTTATGACTTGCGATGTGATTTGCGATGCGACTTGTGGCACGTGATTCAAAATCGACGTAACGTCGCAAACACATTCCGAGCTCGGTTTCGATAATTCTAAATTAACGATTATCTCGATGCCTCGTTAATAAATCCAATTTACTAATCACGTCGCTCGAGAATTAATTCTAAATTAATTCAAGTGCCCGAATTAAAATCTAATTTTAATTCCTAATCGAAATCCAATTTCATTTTATATCGAATATATTATTTATCGATTAATTCCAAATTAATCGTTCTCTCTCTTTAAATTGATATTTTTTCCAGATAAAATATCTCCGTAATTAATCCCAGATTAATTATCTCTCTCTTCTAATTAATCCCAGATTAATATATAATGCGAGTCATACGTCATCGGTGTATCATTGGGAAACGACCCATGAGATCTCCGGATATGTTGGCAGTAAACTCGGTCGTCGGACTATCCGAACACGTAAGTACCAAGTATTATGTTTTACCGATTTACAAGACAAGGTTGGCCTCTAGCAAAGCGCCATGCCTCCCAATTCTCCGAAAATATCCTTACAGGAATATGTGATCTATATCAGGCGTAGTATACGTAGTATTGCGTATTTCGATCCAGTATCTGATGATCACGTGCTAGGCCTAGGGCTGGATATGTGTCTGCCCCGTACGAAGCACATGTCGGATGTCTGGTAACTAGTCTCTATAATCGGATATACATGACCAAGTCATAATATCCCGATAGCCGCGCAGCATATAAGAGCACTAATACCGTATCCTACGTGACCATCTTCTCCATATGACTGGAGTGACACTTCCGTCTTGACATCACACCCAATACACTACGATTCTCAATATACCCAGCATCGGCGTACACAGAACCTGTTAAAGCCCTGGACGACCTCAACTAAAGTACATTGATTGTCGCAAGTATTAGCGGTGCAAGTCTCAGGTTAAGACCAAATACACCTACCCTGATTGCAGACTCCCATAGACACAAGGTCATGCTACCAATGGGATTCTGCGGTGGTCTAATCCAGAGCGAAGCTGTTTCCCGTACCATCGGTGAAACACAACCTCCTATTACACTTGCCTGAGTATCCTATACCCAGATATACGAGAACTATGCCGTTATGTCTCACATAACACGCACAAGTGTAATACTAGTCTTTTACGCATCTATCGATGTCCAATCTCGACAATGCTCTGACTAGGGATGTTTAATGATTTATCCTTCGTTGATTGATACTGTCTCATATCATTCTCAATCTAGGAACAAATCATAAGGACCTCCCATCATTTATATATCTAAGGTGATCTAATCACAAATGATAGGAGTGCAATCTCATTTGTTACATAGTTAATTTGTACAACAACACTATGATCTGTACAAATAGTGACGCTATGGGTCATAACTGTCCAACAATCTCCCACTTGGCCTTTAGCCAGTCACTCGAGTGCCTAACACCCGAACTATGTACGGTTGGCTCAAATTGCTGAGAAAATTTCGTCAGCGGATTTGCATAATTATCGTCTGATGCGATTTATACGATCATCACATCGCTACGATGTATGATCCGAACGAATCAGATGAATAGTCGAAGTATGTATCTGGATCGTTGATGAGACCATTAATTCTTTAGCCTGTGCTGACGCCCAGCTCAGCCGCTAACAGAACTATATCTAATCCAATTAGATTTATTTATTGACCCAGATGGCTTCTATTGCTGCCTCAGCTGCAGTAATAATCCGCATGTGTTATTTATTCGGTAACAATATCTTGCTTGGAAGATTTCCAGCTCACTGTACCGTTATTCAAACTGTATAGTACCGTTTACGACTTTTAGTCGTTTTATCCTTTTGGAAACTTGCAGTAGTGATCCCAGTCACTTCAAGTTCTCCTTCTCCACAGATTAAGACAGCATCCTTAGATCTATAAGATTCTAACGGATGTTCTTAACATCAATCAAGTGACTATCACTTGCATTGGCCTGATTGTGAATCCATATGCTCAAAGCGTATGAGACACCAGGTCGCGTACATTTTAATGTACAATTTCCCAGAGAGTATTAACAACTTAAATCTATCCTAGTAGATCTTTATTCCTAGAATAAAGGTTGTTTCTCCCGAGAATTCTACGGAGAATTTTCTCTTGAAAGCCAAGCTTTCACCGATTATTTAATGGGAATATCATTTCCAAGAAATGAATATATATTACATTATCATTATTATAAGGACAGCCACTGTCTGTGCGCTCCCACTAACCCTCTCATATACACAAGAATCATTCTGTTTTGAATCAAATCATTGACTATCATGATTACATCAAAACAATAGTTGAACAACACGCAAACCTAGTTTGCTGGTTTTAGTACGACAAAATCGTCAGGATGTTATAAACATCCTCCAAAAGGTTTCCTTTTAAGGAAATTGATTTTGACATTTAACTGACACATTTCATAAATGAAACGTGCAGCTACAACAAGCATTATCCAAATGGATTTACCGTGGCAACAGGTAAAAGGTTGAACCGTAATCAACACAATGTTGATAACGATACCTTTCCGCTACAAGCCTAGCTTTGTACGTTGGTATGTTGCCTTCCATGTATGTCTTCCTTGAAGACTTATATAGTACCTATAGGCACAATGCCTTATGGTACATCAACTAATATTTTAACATAGTTGTTTTACATGGAATCCATTTCGGACTCATGGCACTTTGCCATGAAAGGGAGTCGATACCTTGTATCACTTCCTCATACGTAGTTGGGTCTTCCTCAATAAGATTGACATCTTTATGAGGTGAGATCAGAAACCCATACCCTAGGTTGTTTTCTGACTCTCTCCGATCTACGCGGTTCTTGTGTATACGAAGATTAATGGTATATGTTCATCCTTGATGAACAGTTTGTGTTCCATTAAGGACTTCATGCCTTGAAGTATTACAGTTTTTGATTTCATCGAGTTTTACTGTCCTCCCACTTTCCACTGCATATCGGTATTCCTCTAAGGAAGACCGCATGGTGAGCAACAATTACAATTGTTCTCCAGTGAGTTGTATAAGTACTATACTTATGGTTTTCCTTAGGATAACCTACATTTGGCACTTATCCGATTTAGGTTTTAGTTTGGCATCATCCAAACATATGCCCAGCATACCCAAATCGTTAGGAGTGAGAAACTCTGTTTCTATCCCTGATCATATCTAATATGAATTCTGTCTAACAGATTAATATGGAACCTTATTCCAAATAAGTTTTGCACTGTTAATGCATATCCGTTGAAGGAAATGGTAGCTCAGAGCGACTCATGATAAACCTTATCATGTCCAACAAAATTCGGTTTCTCCGTACGGACACACCGTCAAACTGACGTGTCTCGGGAGGAGTCCTCATTTGAAAGAATATTTTACTCTTTCAAGTATTTGTGAAACTTATTGCTTAAGTATTTTCATCATGTTCATCACGTGATGTTTTAATACTTTAGCCGATCTGTTTGTCTACTTCGTGTTGAAACTTTAAAAGTTTCTGATTTGTGTTCTTCAAAAGTAACACATAACCATAACGTGATGCCACATCCGTATATAGGTCACGAAATATTCATATCCATATCTAGCCTAGCTAGATATGGGCCCACTAACTTCACTATGAATAGGGCTTACAGATCGATGGCATTTATCACTATTACCAAGTAAATAGTATTTTAGGTACTTTACCTAAAGAACTAGATTCGTAGACTTTATTTGAATAATCAAATCAGTCCTAGTACCCACTTTTCAAAAGTGTGGATATACGAGTCTTGTTTATTGTGTCCTAGACAACAATGCCACAATTAAGTTTCATCTGATCAGATCAGTATGAGCTATTAGTTTGTCATATTATATGTTCGAGATTTTATTTATATTCAAAATATAAATACTGTTATTCACATCTAATGTGTTTATCTCAATGTCATCTTTATATAATGAAACACTTTAGTGTTCTAGAATATAAAGGTTATCCACAATGGATTAAACACTGATATAGAGATAATGTTTCTAGTCTAACTAGTTACATTATAACAGTTTCCTAATTTAAGTACATACCCGAAGGTAGTTCCTAAATTTAGGTATCTAAGGTCGAAACAGCGACTTTCGTCCCGTTCCCGATTCGTAGATTAACCTCAGCTTGAAGTCAGTATCCTGCTCACAGCAGATTCTGAACATCAATACATATATTTTATGTACCATACTCAGTATTTTAAAATCCAATTTTAATACCAGTAATGGACATAATTTTGACAAATATATTTAAAGTCAGAGCCTTGCTCTTTCTTTAATTCCTTCATGTCTGCCATATCCAAACGGCAGTCATTTTGGGATATGTTCTTTATCTTCCCAGAAGATCATAATGATTTTGCCTTTACCCTTTTCAATATCTCAGAAGTCTTTGGCCAAGCCTTGGATTTCTAGAATATTGAAGTAAAGTGCGCTTGCGCTACTTTTCTAATTGCAAAGTTTGACTTTTATCTCCTTGAGATTAGTCATTAACTCCAAGAATTATTAATTGCAATATAATACTTCTTAAATCTAAACATAGATTTATTACAAGTATATTGAATTAAGCACTAAAGTCATCATCACATAAATCTTCCAAAGATTATGCTCTACTAATTCGCTTAATTCTGGGCTTAGGCTTAACAAGTTATTTTATCAAATAAAGTAACTTATTATTTATTTCCAGGACTATCCTGAAATTATTCCCAATTTGAAAATTAAACCATTTAAACATTTTAATCAAAGATTATGTTTTAAATGTCCAATCTTTCAATATATCTTGATTTTAATAGTCCAACTATTTAATCAATAATTATGGTACTTATTATAATTATTACAATAGTCTAACTATTTAATCAACTATAATTCAATAGTTTAAAATCAATTATATTGATTACTATAATCCAATTATAAAATCAACTATAATTGAATAGTTTGAATATATAGTCCAACTATTTAATAAAACAACAATTTAAATATTAGTCTAACTGATATTTAAATCATAACGACGAGTGATATTTGATTGAGCGCGTATGGCAAGTAATTGAACGAGTATTGCAAATTCAATTCTTACCTCCCACTATTTTTCGGCGAGCCTCTAACCCTCCGTCGAGTACTCGGGAAACCGCGTTTCCTAGTGGGCTAGGATCCCGTTAAATAACACACAATCTTGACTTTGGCCAACAAATTGTATGATATTTAACTAGGTAGATCTCTAAGATCAATTGGATCCAATCCAATTCCTAGATCCAGTAGGCGGATATCCAAATCCTTAACATATATCTTATATATGCTAATACATCCAATGTATTGCCTAACCATTTTCCTCTGAATCAACTAAGCCTTGGCTTTGGCACAACAAGCTTAATGATCCCAGTCAAGCGCGACCCATTGACCATGGAAAGCTTCGTAATCAATGTCGATGGACAAGAAGTGGTCTTGACTTTGGCCAACAAACCACAACTTGGACAAGACACCAATATAGAACAAAACTCTCGTGATTCAAACACATCTTCGACGGACAAAGGGCTTGACTTTGGCCAACAACCCAATGCCAATCTCGGATCTTGAGTATGAATCACTCAATGGAAGGAAAAACGCATGATATTTGATGAGGGTTTTTCGCGTGCAAATTGGCTACCAATTTATTATCTTTGTTAAGGTCTCATCATCATACACCCTTAAACATGCATTCTAAATACATAATAAAGCGTATATGAAAATAAACAATAATGATATGCGGATGGATACTTAACACATTGATCCTAGATCAAATCTCTCTTTTATCTCTCTCACAACTAGCACTTGTATTACTTCTACCCGTTACACTACACTTCTAAAGAAACCTCATATATATAGAGGGGAATAGATGAGAAGAGAATACAAATAGAAAAGAGGTGATAAGGCTGGACACGCAGGTCCAATTTAATAAATCGAATTTATTACAACAATTTCCAAAATTGCCCCCACCCGACTAATATCCATCCGATATACACTATTCATTCATCACAACCAAGTATTCACACAAGCATGTTATCAATCAATCTAATCAAATTAATTAATCTGATAATTAGTGATCATCCAATGTTCAAACAACGATTTGATTTTGATCGAGTCAAACTCGTATTGCGAATAAGTACTCAAAGTACGAATTCTCGAATTAAATTAAACTACGTCATTAAATCCAATTTAATATGCATTCAATTCTAATTCATTATTTAATTCCAAATTAAATATTACACTTTAATAATAAACCTTTTACGACTTAAATTCCAAATTTAATCGCAACGCGTCTCAAAGACCGATTAACGTCCAACGTCAATTCAATTAAAGTCCAATGGGCTTTTAATTGATTTCTTAAGGCGTGGACTTTTGGTCAACTCGGGTCAAACCGAATAACCAAAATCCAATCCGGGATTTACCCCATTAGCCCATAAATCAATCTTGGCCCATTAGGCCCAATTAAACTTTAAAGGTTCATTAAATTGCATTTGGGCTTTATGGAAGTGGTTTTGGGCCCAATTGGATCCAATCCAATTTGCCTAAACCTAACTTTGTACAACAAAGCCCAACAAGCCCAATGACAACTTTAAAAGCCAAAATCCAATTTCAAGGCCCAATTAATTAAATACAAAAATCCAATTTTACATTCAATTAACCTAAAGTGTATTACATGATTAATTACCCAAATTAACATTTCTAAAACATTAATTTTACAATTAATCATGCACAATTTCATTATCACATGCCCACACATTTAATGAAAAATCAAACCCATTTTCATGCTTCAAAGTCTTGGCAATTTGGGGATTTTATGTCCGATTCAAATTCAATCCAATCAATTACACAATCGACATTAAATCATATACCCAAATGATTTCCAATTCATCTAATGAACAAAAAATCAAAATTCCAAGACAATTGGGCTTATCAAATTCGGCCAACATAAGAAAATTGGGGAAAAATGATCCAATCACATTTTCATTCATGAAATTGATCCAATCAATCTTCAATTCAACTATATTTAAGCATACTTAATCATCCAATTCATAAAATCATGCTCAAATTGAAAATACCCAATTTATCATTTTAGGCCAACTTTAATATTTGGGGAAAAATGTTTCTAACATTAATTCATGAAATTGATCTAATCAATATTCAATTAAACATGTATTAAGCATACTTAAACATCCAATTTATTCAAATCATGCTCAAATACAAAATACCCAAATTTTAAGCCCTAAACTTTCATGCTTGAACCTAGGCTCTTGATGCCATTGTTGGTTTTATTCTAGGTCCCAAGATCATCAAACAAGCATGAAGATGTGTGAAATACATATCAAAGAAGTTGCGGAATACTTACATCGATCGGTTGAGACGATACAACGAACAAAACTCCAAGTTTTTATCCTTCAAAGTGGCGCCCAAACAGTGCAGATTTTTCTGCCCTGTTTCAGTTTTGAGCTGAGATTTGAGCTTCAAATCTTCGTCGAACGATTCCCGGCTCGTGGGTGGGTTTCCCTAACACCTTCGTATGTCTCTCGGGAGTGCTAGCTCGCTTGGATTTTGCCACAAAACCCATGATTTTACCTTGTAAAATTCGGCCAACCCATGGCAGTTCACTGCCTGGGCGTGAATGGTGAGAGAGAGTGTGGAGAGGAGAATTGTGTATTAGGTCTTAAAAGCATTTCCTAAATGCTTTATATTTTACCATAAATATATATTAAACATTTACCAAACAATTAACTATTTTACCCTTGGTAAAAGGTAAAAGGGAAAAGCATTTTATTTTCCAAAAAATCAAAACTTTTCCCCCCAAATTTTCCCTCCAATCTCAATGGTCAAAGTCAAAGAGTAAAGTCACTTTTCCAAAAGGCGATTTGACTTTTATGACTTGCGATGTGATTTGCGATGCGACTTGTGGCACGTGATTCAAAATGACGTAACGTCGCAAACACATTCCGAGCTCGGTTTCGATAATTCTAAATTAACGATTATCTCGATGCCTCGTTAATAAATCCAATTTACTAATCACGTCGCTCGAGAATTAATTCTAAATTAATTCAAGTGCCCGAATTAAAATCTAATTTTAATTCTTAATCGAAATCCAATTTCGTTTAATATATCGAATATATTATTTATCGATTAATTCCAAATTAATCGTTCTCTCTCTTTAAATTGATATTTTTTCCCAGATAAAATATCTCCGTAATTAATCCCAGATTAATTTTCTCTCTCTTCTAATTAATCCCAGATTAATATATAATGCGAGTCATACGTCATCGGTGTATCATTGGGAAGCGACCCATGAGATCTCCGGATATGTTGGCAGTAAACTCGGTCGTCGGTCGTCGACTATCCGAACACGTAAGTACCAAGTATTACGTTTTACCGATTTACAAGACAAGGTTGGCCTCTAGCAAAGCGCCATGCCTACCCAATTCTCCGAAAATATCCTTACAGGAATATGTGATCTATATCAGGCGTAGTATACGTAGTATTGCGTATTTCGATCCAGTATCTGATGATCACGTGCTAGGCCTAGGGCTGGATATGTGTCTGCCCCGTACGAAGCACATGTCGGATGTCTGGTAACTAGTCTCTATAATCGGATATACATGACCAAGTCATAATATCCCGATAGCCGCGCAGCATATAAGAGCACTAATACCGTATCCTACGTGACCATCTTCTCCATATGACTGGAGTGACACTTCCGTCTTGACATCACACCCAATACACTACGATTCTCAATATACCCAGCATCGGCGTACACAGAACCTGTTAAAGCCCTGGACGACCTCAACTAAAGTACATTGATTGTCGCAAGTATTAGCGGTGCAAGTCTCAGGTTAAGACCAAATACACCTACCCTGATTGCAGACTCCCATAGACACAAGGTCATACTACCAATGGGATTCTGCGGTGGTCTAATCCAGAGCGAAGCTGTTTCCCGTACCATCGGTGAAACACAACCTCCTATTACACTTGCCTGAGTATCCTATACCCAGATATACGAGAACTATGCCGTTATGTCTCACATAACACGCACAAGTGTAATACTAGTCTTTTACGCATCTATCGATGTCCAATCTCGACAACGCTCTGACTAGGGATGTTTAATGATTTATCCTTCGTTGATTGATACTGTCTCATATCATTCTCAATCTAGGAACAAATCATAAGGACCTCCCATCATTTATATATCTAAGGTGATCTAATCACAAATGATAGGAGTGCAATCTCATTTGTTACATAGTTAATTTGTACAACAACACTATGATCTGTACAAATAGTGACGCTATTGGTCATAACTGTCCAACATCCTAGTGATCCTACGTGAAAACATCAGCGTATTCATTCTCAAGATCCAGCAACCACCTTCTGAAGTTTAGTTATAGCCCGACTCCAACCTTTATTACTTTCCCGTGACTAAAACGCTCCACTAGCTCCAACTCTTCCAATGCTTCTAATTGGGCAAGTTTCTGAGGTCGGGGATCAGCTGACTCTACTTCTATTGCATCCCCTTCTTTTTCTTTAATCTTCGCTCATTCTTCTTTAATGACTAAGGTTTCTTTTGAAATGCTAGCGAAGTAACTTCTGGCCACCTTCTGACTTCCATTAACAATCCTAACCCCATTTCGGGTTAGGAACTTTATTTTCAGCTATAATTTGGCACAACTGTCCTCGACTTCATCATAAAGGGTCTTCCCAAGATTACCTGATAACTACTCATGTAATCCACTACTATAAAATCCATCATGATGATCTGAGTTTGAGGGTTGTTCCGATAGTCATTGTCAACTATATCTGGCCTAGTGGGACAACTGTTGCTCCCCCAAACCCATACAATGGTGTTACATCCTGGATCAAGGTGGTGAACTCCACGCCCAAGCTATTCAAGGCGTCCATGGAGATGAAATCCACCACACTCCCTGGGTTTATCAGTATTATATCCACCTCGGCCCTGCCAATATTAGCCTTGATTGTCAGTTTGTCAGTACAATATAGCTCAACCCTAGGGCATCTTCCTCGGTTAATATTATGAGCACTATCCTAACATTCTGGATCTTTGGAGTCCTCTACATTGTCAAAACCTCTGGGCCCTTGGTCTGATGGTAGTTCTTTCTTGCTCTATTTGAATCCTCGGCCAACATCTTTCCCCGACTATTATTAACATTGGCCTCTGCTTCCTTCGCTGCCTGACCTCCATAGCCTCGTGGTCTATACATTCATTCATGTAACCATTCTTCACCAGGTCCTCAATAAGTTCTTGTAGGTCCCTGTATCTCTATGTGGCGTGCCTCTTTATATTTTAGTGTGGGTAAAAAGTCATGTGGTCTCTTTTCACAACCAAGAATCTCCTAGAGTCAGGCTCAATTAGTAAGCACTTTTCTTGAATTTCACAAGTGATTTGGGCCAATGTTTGTTCTGAGCTGTGTATTTTGTTCCTCAAGTTACATGAGTGACCTTTATCAGTGACATTCTCTCATTTGTTGGATTATCCTGAGCTACTTGCTTGAATTCCTTTGGCCTCGGGGTCGGTCCTCTCTAATTTCCACCCATATCACGTCCATTCTCTTGCCTTAGCATTTTTAGTGCCCCGAGTAGCTCCTCTTATTCCTTCAACATAAACTTCCTTGCCTTTTCCAAGGCTGTGACCTAGTGAGGCTCCCTTAAAACTCTCTAGAGCCTCTGGGGACTCATACTCCTTGACCTCCAATACCAAGCTATGTTATCTATCGAAAAAGCTCTTTAAGGGCTCATCATCCTTTTGCTTCAGCATCCTCAAGGATCTTACTGTGTTCTTGGTACGCAAGCTCCTTTGAAATATTACATAATGGACTTTCTCAACTATGAGAAGTTGTTGATATTTCATGGGGTCAAGTTTCTAAACCACAAGCTGGATGAACTTCCCAAGGTAATGGGAACACCTTGCCGATCGCATTCCCTACCATACTCTAAATTTCTATCAATAGAACAAACTTCTTAACTTGGGACTTGAGGTCCATGCTAACCTTATATACATCTATCGTTGGCATGATGAACCTCATCCGAAACTCCATCGCCAATATTTTCTTCTCAAATGGGATGATGTCTCCATATCATGGTCACCCCGAGCCTCTCCTTTCACACTTTCCTCACACTTCCTCATTTCCCTCGGAATCAATCCCTCATTTGGCTTCCAGAGCATTCACCCCCTTGCTCAAGGGCCTTTTCATGTCTGCCACTTCGAGTGTGGTATCTTCCATAACTGGGAAACTCATGTCCCCTCTCTGGATATCATTCTATATCACATTCCCAAAAACACGAGTTGTTGTTGGATGATCAGGGGTTCATCACTTATTCGGGTTTATTGTTCAGTATTTAATTATATATTTTATATTTTATTACATAATTTTTATTATTATATTAAATTAGAAAATATTTATTATTTACGTTAATTTAATGATTTTTATTTCTCTTTATTATTTAGGAAATGACAATAATAAAACAAATCCTTGAAGAGTTCTATTTACTGTATGGTGGCGTGAAAGTATTAATTTTATGAAGAGCCGGGCACGTGAACAAATCATTAAAATATGAAAAAAAAAGTGAAGACAGAGGCGTGTCTAAGAGAAAAACAAGCTAGCCACAATTATTGACCATGACTAAGGATATGGGACTGTCCAAAGTAAATTAAATGAGAAAGAAATACAAGGGCAAAGCAAGAAGAAAAACATAAAAGATGAGAGAGAAAACCAGCCGAAAAATTGGATCAAATTGAAGGCATGCACATGGGCCCAGCTAGTGGACTTTAGGGTTAAAACAAATTCTGTTTATTAAAAAAGGCATGCAACGTGAATTGAAAAAAAGAAGGCAGACTGCGCAAGAATTAAAGAGAGAGAAATGGCTGTTGTTGCATGAAGAAGAGGGAGCTTTGCATGAGCATGCAAAAACAACGAGAACAAGAGAGAGAACGTGCGCATACAATAATCATCAATGGGCTGTGCACTAATAGAAAATAAAAACGCTAAGTGGGGAGAGGGAAATGACGCATATAAAAAGAAAGAAAAATGAGGTCGTGGTAACTAATAGACAAAAATCAGAGATAAAAGAGAGAGATAAAGGTATGCAGAAGGGGAAAACAAAAGAAAACCAGAGAGAAGTCGTGAGAAATCCAGGGAGCATGATAATGAAAAACACAATGTTTCTCCAACCCATCTCTGTTATTTCTTCCATTGGCATGCGGAACTAACCTTCTAAGGCAAAGCTAAGGGCAAACTCTTGTACCTGATTCTTTTATTTTTGTTATTTGATTCTTGGATGACTTTAATTTTTTAATATAATTATTATCCCATTCTTCTCTTTATTATTTTGATTATTTTAATCCAGAAACTAATTTTTAGTAATTTACATATAGATTCAGTCACGCTCTTTCTATGTGTTGTTGGTGAAAATAGTTAGGATCGGTTAAGGTTGTTTTGTAAGTTAATCTTCTACTACAATCTTACCCGAGAGTATATTGTTGTCGTTAGAGAGATTGTAACAATAACCTTGTGAATTGTGAACGTAGAGAAGATAAAATAACAATTACCTTAGAACTTTAATTTGTGTAGAATTAAAGATCCTACAATTGTGGGTTTGGGACGTGAAATACTCAATTGCATAATAAAAACAATCAATAACAGAATATAAGTAATTGGTACAAGAGGGGATCCTGATGCTTTGTTATTTCTCTCTTTTGATAAAATCTTTTAAGTTTTCGAAATCTTTAATTTACATTTCAATTTAATCTTTTCCATAATTTAGTTATTGCTAAACATTTTTGTTTAAATGAATTAGTTCCATTGTAACTATCTCTCTGAGGAATCAACACCTCAGTTATATTGCAATAACCGCAAGTTATTTTTTGGGCGTGATCAAAATTTGGCACTGTTTCCGGGGAGAGGGGTTTACAAGAAAAAAGACCAGGTTTGCTTAGTCAACAACGAAGCGGTAACTTCGTTACATTTATTTTATTTTATTTTATTTGCTTATTCAGTGTATTTTAAATTTTCTTAGTTTTTTTTTTCTCATTCTTGAATTTATTTTCTGATTATTTTATTTCAATTCTAGTAAACTTTAATTTTTCGTTATTCTTTTATTTCTGTTTCTAGTATCACTTGTGTTTAATTGCATGCCTAGACATAGGCATAGATTTGGTAGATTCGTTAGAATTGAGGAAAAGAATTCTGATTCAAAGAGTTTGTTTGACAATCTTTTTGCTTCACCCTCCGTATCTAATGCACACACTATGAGTGAATACGAGAGACCACCTAGGAGGACTCTTGAAGAGTAACTCCACCCAACTCGCATAACTACACCTTCATGCATCATGTTTCCTCCAAATGCACCACCAGTAGATTTTAAACCTAGGATGATACAGTATCTCCCAACATTCCATGGTTTGGAGAACGAGAACCCCTTTGTGTATTTTAGAGAATTTGAAGAGGTAGTAGCGACTTTCCATGACCGGTTTGGTACCACTAACACAATCAGACTTAAGTTCTTCCCATTTGTCATTAAGGATAAAGCTAAGAGTTGGTTGTAATATTTAAGACCTCGGTCAGCAGGCATTCTTCGACAAATACTTCCCACACCATAAGACGGATGTCCTGAAAAAACAAATCTCCACTTTTCCCAAAGAGACAGTGAGATCTCTTATCAAATGTGAGAGAGGTATAAGTAGTTGTTAGCTAGTTGCCCTCACCATGGATTTGAGAGTTGGAGTTTAGTTTGTTATTTCTATGATGGATTGACACATAGGGAACGCCAATTCGTTGAGACAATGTGCAATGGTGAGTTTATCTGGAAGGACCCTGATGAGGTGCTCGAGTATTTAGATGCCTAGCTAAGAAATCTCATACATAGACTAGACCCAATTCCATGGATAGTGCTGATAAGACACACCCGACCCTTCCTATTAGAAGTCTACGCTAATTGAGATTAGAGGATAGCCTTAAGGCAAAAGCTGAACTATTAACTAGACAAATGAGAGCCTTATTTGCCAATGATAGCAAGTCTATGCATATAGTAGCCCACCTAGAACCGCAAGAGGTATGTGTTTTGTGTGGCTGGATGGACATTTGACACAAGAGTGCCCTATAACTGGATAGACGAGAGAAACATATGAGGACCAATGTAATGCATTAGGGATGTATAGGAAGCCTCACACACCTTACTCAGACACTTATAACCCTGGTTAGAGGAACCATCCCAACTTTAGTTAGAAACTGGAGTCTTATCAACCGAGTCAGATATCACAACCTAGAGGTTATAGTACTCCTCAGTATCTCACCCTTGTCATCTCTAGAAACTCCTTAAAAGACATTATGCAAGCATTTATGGAAGCTCAGAAAGTGACCATGGAGGCCCAGAAAGCATTTGTGGAGACCCAAAGTAAAATCAATCAAAGGTTTGAGTCATTGATAGCTCAGCTAGAGGAAGACAATAAGGAGATAAAAATCCAAATCACTTAGTTGACTAATGTCTTTAGTGTAAATGAACAAGGAAAATTCCCTTCCCAAGCTCAATCTAATCCTCAGGGGCAAGACATGACACAGACTAATCATAGAGGAACAAATGTAAAGGGTGTCAATGCCATAACTAATAGGAGTGGTAAAGAGGTAGGATTACAGGACACCTCTAATACTACAGGTCCAACTAAGGATACAAGTGTAGATATCCCTCAGTTAGATATAGAGCCATATTTCCTAGTTAGAGTACCATTTCCTCAATCCCTTAGGCCTACCACCAGAGCTGCAGACCCAAACGGTGAGAGCTTAGAACCCCTTAGGCAAGTAAAGATCAACCTTCCTTTGTTATATTAATCAAACAAGTTCCCACATACGCTAATGTTTTGAAGGATCTATGCACCGTGAAGAAGAAACATCACGTGAAGAAAACTACATTCCTGACAGAACAAGCTAGTGCAGTGATTGAACAAAAGACCTCACCAAAATATAAAGATACAGGATGTCCCACAATCACTTGCCACACCGGCACATGTGAGTTTGGTCAGGCATTACTAGACTTAGGTGTTAGATAATTATGACCCATAGCGTCACAATTTTTAAAAGACATTATGGTTTTTATACAAATTAACTATGTGACAATGAAATTGCTATTTTATCATTTCATAATTGGATTACTTAAACATAAAGTGATAAAAGTCCTTATGATTAGTTCCAGATTTTAAGATATGAGACAGTATCAATCCACTAAGGTTTAATCATTAAATATCCCTAGTTGTAGTATTATCGAGACTGGACATCGATAATACGGAATAAACTAATATTGCACTTGAGCGCGTTGTGGGAGCATAACGACATAGTTCTCATATATTTAAGTATTGAATACTTATGCGAGTGTAATGGGAGGTTGTGTTTACCGATGGTACGGAAACAGCTTTGCTTCGGATAGACCCCACGGAATCCCATTGGTTATATGACAATGTGTCTATGGGAATCCGTATCAGGGTAGGTGTATTTGGTCTTAACTTGAGACTTGCATCGCTAATACTTGCGACAATCATTACGCTTTAGTTTTGGTCATCCGAGACTTTAACTGGTTCTTTGTATGACTCTTCTCTAGGCTTATTGAGAATCATAGAGTATGGATGTGATGTCAAGATGGAAGTATCACTTCATTCAAATGAAGATGATGATCACGCAGGGATACACAACTGGTACTCTAATGTGTTGCAACCAACGGGATAATATGACAACGTCATGATTATCCGATTAAAGAGACTTGTTGATTGTGATCCGATATATGCTGCGTAAGGGGTAGATACTATTCTAGCCCCAGGCATTGCATGTGACATCTGATACTGGATCGCAATACGTAATACTACGTATTCTACACACCTGACATAGATTGTATATTCCAGTAAGAATATTTCTGGAGAATTGGGTAGGCACGGTGCTTTGCTAGAAGCTAACCATGTCTTGTAAATCAGTTATCACGTAGTACGAGGTACGCACTAATCGGATAGTCCGATAATCGGATTTACTGCCAACATATCAAGAGGTCTCTTGGGTTGCTTCCCAAAGATTCACCGATGATAGTTGATTAATTAAGAGAGAGGAAATTAAACTCGATTAATTGAGGCATTATTTAATCTTGGATTAAATGTGTTTGGAAGAGAGAGAACACGATTAATTTGAATTAATCGGTAAAATAAATTTAATAGTTAAATTAATATATCGGATATATTAATTGGAAATAGATTTCAACACAATATTAAAGTCGAACTTTAATACATGCGAACGGATTAATTTAGAATTAATTCGTAAATGGCATTCACAATAAATTTATGAGGCGTCGTTATTTAATTAAATTAGATTTAATTATTTAGCGATGAAAATCCTTTTAATCGGATTGAACGGATCCGAGCCGCGATAAACATTCGTAGAAACCGTTTAAATTTTGAATTCAAATTATATAGCCCACTTCACATGTGGTAGTTGGGAGAGTGGTTGGCATTTATGCTAAACCACCAACTTTCCCAACCACCTTGGAATGGTTTTGGTGAAACCATTTACCCAACCACCTTGTTTAGGTGAAAAGGATAAATTGAATTTCACCAAAAGCCTTCTCTCTCTCATTTGCAAACACAACACACAAAATCAAGAAACCCTCATCCATTTTGGGCGTGAGCATCCTCTCATTCTCTCTTTGATTTTGTGGCAAAATCATTCAAAGCTAACACTTGAAGATCAACAAAGGTGATAAGGAAACAACTCAAAGCTTGGAATCACATTGAAAGGTTGGATCTTGGAGATCACTTCTCAAAATTTGTCAAAGCCAATCCGTTCATTGTAAGTATATTCCGCAACTTATAATGACCTTTATCACATGATTTCATGCTTATTAGATCCTTGGCATGTTATATGAACACTAATAATGGTATCAAAGCCAATTTTAAGCATGAAAAATTCTAGGGTTCTTGAGACTAAAATATGATAACTTAGAGTTATGCATGATTAGATTTGAGATATATTGATTGGATCAAAATTTATTATTTCCCCTTGCTTAGCCGAATGCTACTACAGTCCATTTCAGTTTGATTTTTTGATTTTTTCAACATTGGATGTGTTTAATGCATGATATAAATGTTGATTGTTGGTTTGATTAGATTGGAATCAATGTCACTAATGTTTATGTTAAATTCAAAGAGCATGTTGAGCATGAAAATGATATGTTTTGCTACAATTTGTGTTGAGCATAAATTGATTAACTTAAGCATGTTTAATTAGTTAATTGATATTTTGGAATATTAAGGTTAATTAATTAATCATGTCTAATACACGTTAATTATAATAATTAAAATATTTTGAATATTAAAATTATATTAATTGGCCTTTTAAAGTTTATTGGGCTAAAAGTGTGTATTTGGGCTTAATGGGCTTGGTTTGACCAAGTTTGGTTTTGGACTTTTGGATTGGATCCAATTGGACCCAAAACCAATTCCATAAAGTCCAAATACATCACTTGGCCCTTTAAAGAATTTAATTGGGCCCAATGTGCCTAAATTAATTTGTTGGCAATAAGGTGATTCCTATTGGGCCTTGGTATTTTGGGTTTGATCCATTATGGCCAAAGCCCATGCCATAAGAATCAATTAAAAGCCCATTGTACTTTAATTAAAATGGAATTGGATGTTATTGGGCCTTTGAGACCCATCAAGATTGGATTTGGAATCCAAGTCTTTAAGGCATATAAATAAGTGTAAGTGTTTAATTTGGAATTAAATTTGAATTAGTATTGAATACAAATAAATTAGATTTAATGTTTTAGTTTCGATATATTCAAGAATACGTACTTAAAAGTATTTATTCTTAAAAGAGTTGGACTCGCGCAAATCAAATCGTTGTTTGAACATTGGATGGTCATTAATTCAAAGATTAATTAATTGGATTAGATGATTGAATAACATGCTTTGTATGGAATACATGAATGTTGTATGAATAATGTATCTCGGATGATATTAAAGGGTGGGGGAAATTTTGGAAATTGTAATAATTTTAGAATTTATTAATTCGACCTGTGTGTCCAGCCTTCTATCTCTTTACTCTTTGTAATTCTCTTCTCACCTATTCTCCTCAATGTTATGAGGTTCTTTATTGTATTAGTAATTTGGTAGAATTGAATAGTTACTAGCCGGGGAGAGGAAAGGTTGTGATTTTGTTCTAGGAACAATTTGTGAGATATCCATCTGCATATCATTATTAATTTATTTATCGCCCCTTATTATGCTTTTAGAATATATGCTTAAGGGTAATGATGAGACCTAATTAAAGATAATTATTTGGTACCAATTACGCGAAAAACCCTCAATAAATATTAAGCGTTTTCGTTCCATTAAATGATTTATTCTCAAGATCCAAGATTGGCATTGGTTTGTTGGCCAAAGTCAAGACGTTTGTCCATCGAGGATGTGTTTGAATCATGAAGGCATTGTTCTATATCTCATGCTTTGGGCAAGTTGTGATTTGTTGGCCAAAGTCAAGATCACTTCTTGTTCATCGACATGGATTACGAAGCTTTCCAAGTCAATGAGTCCCGCTTGACTAGAATCATTAAGCTTGTGGTGCCAAAGCCAAGGATTAGTTGATTCAGAGGAAAAGGTTAGGAAAATATTTTGGATATATTGGCATATATATTGTATATATGTTTTGGACTTGGAGGTCCCCCTACCGGATCTAGGAATTGGATAAGATCCAGTTGAACTTAGAGATCTACCTAGTTAAATATCATACAGCTTGTTGGCCAAAGTCAAGGTTGTGTGTTATTTAACGGGATCCTAGCCCACTAGGAAACTGGGTTTCCCCAGTACTCAACAGAGGGTTAGAGGCTCGCCGAAAAATAGTGGGAGGCTAGTATTGAATTTGCAATTTCGTTTAAATACTTACCAAATACGCGTTTTCAAATTATTTCGTCAATTATAAATGTTTATTAGTTGGACTAATATTTTATTATTTTCTTATAACAGTTAGACTGTACCTATACATCGTTAATTGAGTAGTTTGACTATTGTAATTAAGATGACAGGAAAGAACAGTGTCCGGGACATCATCATGGGTGATAATGTCTTCAACGGCACAAACTTTTCTGACTGGAAAATGAATCTCATGATTGTCCTGCGATCTGAGAAGTTTCTCTATAATATATAGAGAACTCTTGGGCCTAAGCTCGGACCTGATAAGTTGCTTGAGCTAGATCTTTGGAAGACTCATAGCCATGACAACTCCACTGCTCAGTGCATTATGCTTGCTGCTATGACTTAGCAATTCCGTCGACAGAACAGGGATTGGATCCCTATAACATGTTGGTGAAGTTGCAAGATCTTCATCGTCTAATCTTAGAATCGTAGAGATATGATTACAGAATAAGCTCTTTCGTTCTCGCATGTCGAGGGTACATTTGTTGAGCACCATTGTCAAAGATGATTGCTAACATCGATCCGCTGACACAATGGCATTGTCTTCGAGGCTGAGACTTTGAAAGAATTATCTTACAGTCCTCGCCCTTACACTTAGAGTGGGTTCACATGAACTATAATATGATGTACCAAGTGATACTCTTGGAGATTAATGTCCATACTGAAGAAGTTTAAAAGGAACTTCTAAAGGGCAAGAAGCTGAGGTGCACTATCGCTTCAACATCTCAGTCTCCAAGGGCTTGGCCAAGATGACTAGAGGTATTAAGAAGAAGAAGGGCAAGGCCAAATCGTCAAAGACATTGGGAAGTCAAAGGGATAATTGTTAGACAATTATGACCCATAGCGTCACTGTTTGTAAAAGACATTGTGTTTTGTACAAAATTGACTATGTAATATTGAAATTGCCTTTTATCATTTCGTAATTTATTTACTATGATATATAAATGGTAAAAGTCCATATGATTAGTTCCGGATTGAGATGATATGAGACAGTATCAATCCATAAAGGTTTAATCATTAAATATCCCTAGTCGTAGTATTATCGAGACTGGACATCGATAATGCGGAATAGACTAGTATTGCACTTGTGCGCGTTGTGAGCATAACGGCACAGTTCTCATATGTTTAAGTATAGGATACTTATGCAAGTGCGATAGGAGGTTGTGTTTTACCGATGGTACGGAAAACAGCTTCGCTCTGGATAGACCCCGCGGAATCCCATTGGTAGTATGTATATGTGTCTATGGGAGTCCGCGTCAGGGTAGATGTATTTGGTCTTAACCTGAGACTTACATCGCTAATACTTGCGACAATCGGTAAACTTTGGTTTTGGTCGTCCAGGGCTTTAACAGGTTCTGTGTACGCCTCTATTGGGTTTATCGAGAATCGTAGTGTATTGGATGTGATGTCAAGACGGAAGTATCACTCCAGACATATGGAGATGATGATCACGCAAGGATTCATAACTCGTTCTCTATTGTGTTGCAACCATCGGGATAATGTGACAAGGTCATGATTATCCGATTCAAAGAGACTAGTTGTTTGATATCCGATATGTGCTTCGTACGGGGCAGACACTATTCCAGCCCCAAGCCTAGCACGTGACATCTGATACTGGATCGAAATACGAGATACTAGGTATTCTACGTCTGACATAGATTATATATTCCAGTAAGAATATTTCTGGAGAATTGGGTAGGCACGGTGCTTTGCTAGAAGCCAACCATGTCTTGTAAATCGGTAAGCACGTAGTACGAGGTACTCGCTTTATCGGATAGTCCGATAACCGGATTTACTGCCAACATATCCAGAGATCTCTTGGGTCGCTTCCCAAGGATTCACCGATGACAGTTGACTTAAATTGAAATTAATCTGGGATTAATTAAGAGAGAGAAAATTAATCTGGGATTAATATGGGCTTTGTTTAATCTGGGATTAAAAGTGTACAGTGGCGAAAGAACGCGATTAATTTGGAATTAATCGGTAAAATAAATTTAATAGTTAAATTTGATTTTTCTATTTAATTTATTCAAACGGCTAAAATTAATATATCGGATATATTAAAATGGATTGGATTTCATTACGAGATTAAAGTCGGACTTTAATGCGAACGAACGAATTAATTTAGAATTAGTTCGTGAACGACGTTCGATATATATTTGCGAGGCATCGTTATTTAATTAAATTGGATTTAATTATTTAACGACGAAGGATCGTTTAATTGGATTAAACGGAACCGAGCCGCGGCAAATGCCCGTAGAGATATTTGAATTTCGGATTCAAATATTTGGAGCCAAAAGTGTGGTAGGTGTTCCCACCACACAACCACCTTGTTTTGTCTTTATGAAACCATTTACCCATCTCTACCTTGTTTTGGGTAAAAGGTGAAATGGTTTCACTTTTTGGTAAATAACAAAAGGCATTCTCAATTGGTAACACTTGACACAAATCAAAAACACAAAAACCCTAAGGAACTAAGGCTTGGCCGAAACTCTCCTCCTCTCCTCTCTTTGATTTGATTTTCAAATCATCAAAAGCTAGCACTTTGGAAGTGAACAAAGGTGATAGGGAAACTCCTCAATAGCTTGGAATCATCTAAAGCTTGGATCATCCTAAAGCTTGGATCTTGGAGATCTTGGATCTCAAAATTTTTAAAAGCTCTACATCTCATTGTAAGTATATTCCGCACCTTATAATGATCAAATCCTTTATTATGCATGCTTATTAGATCCTTATAATGTTCTAGGAACACTAACAATGGTATCAGAGCCTAATTTAAGCATGATAATTTTAGGGTTCTTGAACCTAAAAATTTGGGGCTTTTTGATTTTGAGCATGATTTTTTGAAATTGATGCTTTGAGTATGTTTACAACATGATAACTTAGAGTTATGCATGATTAGATTTCAAATAAATCAAAAGCAACAAAAATAAAAAATGGTTAGGTGGCCGAAACTCACTGCCTTATGCACTGCAGTTTTTTGTTTTTAAAACATGAAATAATGTGTTTGGATGCATGTTTAAATGATGATAGTTGGTTTAATATGATTAGAATCAATGTCTATAATGTTCATGTTAAAAAAAGTGCATGTTGAGCATGAAATGATGATCTTAGGCTTCAATATGTCTCAAGCATGCAATGATGTGTTTTGGCTTGATTTTATGTTAAGCATGAATTATTAGTTTAAGCATGATTAATTAAGTTAATTAATATTTTGGAAATATTGAGTTTAATTAATTAATTATGGCTAATACACTTTAATTAAAATAATTGTGATATTTGGAATATTATAATTATGTAAATATGCCTTTAAATTGAATTGGGCTAAAAGTGTGTATTTGGGCCTAATGGGCTTGGTTTGACCAAGTTTGGTTTTGGACTTTTGGATTGGATCCAATTGGGCCCAAAACCAATTCCATGAAGTCCAAATACATCACTTGGCCCTTTAAAGTATTTGATTGGGCCTAATGGGCCTAAATTGATTTGATGGCAATAGGGTGATTCCTATTGGGCCTTGGCATTTTGGGTTTGATCCATTATGGCCAAAGCCCATGCCTTAAGAATCAATTAAAAGCCCATTGGACTTTAATTAAAAAGACATTGGATGTTATTGGGCCTTTGAGACCCATCAAGATTGGATTTGGAATCCAAGTCTTTAAGGCAACTATGTAAGTGTAAATATTTAATTTGGAATTAAATAAGAATTAGTATTGAATACAAATAAATTGGATTTAAGTTGTAGTTCGATATAATTCAAGAATACGTACTCAAAAGTATTTATTCTTAAACGAGTTGGACTCGCGCAAATCAAATCATTGTTTGAACATTGGATGGTCATTAATCAAAGATTAATTAATTGGATTAGATTGATTGTAATAAACATGTTTTGATTGAATACATATATGTGATGTATGAATAACGTATATCGGATGGATATTAGAAGGGCAAGGGCAATTTTGGAAATTGTAATAAGTTTAGAATTTATTAAATTGGACCTGCGTGTCCAGCCTTTAATCTCATTACTCCTTGTAATTCTCTTCTCACCTATTCCCCTCTATGTATATGAGGTTTCTTTATTGTATTTTGTAAAGGGTAGGAGTTAGAATAGTTCTAGTCGGGGAGAGGAAGGGAGCGATTTGTTCTAGGAACAATCTGTTTAAATATCCATCCGCATATCGTTATTAATTTACTTTTGCGCCTTATGATGTTTTAGAAGCATGCTTAAGGGTGTATGATGAGACCTAATCAAAGATAATAAATTGGATGCCAATTTACGCGAAAAACCCTCAAAAACATATTAAGCGTTTTTCCTTCCGTTGAGTGATTCTTACTCAAGATCCAAAGTTGGCATTGGCTTGTTGGCCAAAGTCAAGGCCTTTGTCAATTGCGGATGTGTTTGAATCATGAAGGTTTTGTTACATATCGGTGTCTTGTCCAAGTTGTGATTTGTTGGCCAAAGTCAAGATCACTTCTTGTCCATCGACATTGATTACGAAACTTTCCATGTCAATGGGTCCCGCTTAACTGGAATCATTAAGCTTGTTGTGCCAAAGCCAAGGCTTAGTTGATTCAGAGGAAAAAGGTTAGGAAAATATGTTTGACATATTGGCATATATAAAGTATATGTGTTTCGGACTTGGATGTCCACCTACCGGATCTAGGAATTGGATGAGATCCAATTGATCTTCGAGATCTACCTAGTTAAGTTTCATACAGCTTGTTGGCCAAAGTCAAGGTTGTATGTTATTTAACGGGATCCTAGCCCACTAGGAAACTAGGTTTCCCGAGTACTCGACAGAGGGTTAGAGGCTCGCCGAAAAATAGTGGGAGGCTAGTATTGAATTTGCAATTTCATTCAGATACTTAGCTTTACGCGCTTTCAAATAATTTCGTCAATATTACTTTATTAGTTGGACTAATATATTGTTATTTTTCTATGTAACAGTTAGACTGTACCCATTATCGTTGACTAGATAGTTAGACTATCGTAGATCAAGATGACTGGCAAAGGAAATGTCCGTGATATTATCATGGGAGATAATGTCTTCAAGGGCACAAATTTTGCTGATTGGGAAATGAACCTTAGGATTGTCCTAGGTTCAGAGAGGCTGTTGTATACTATACAAAGACCTCTTGGGCCAAAACCCGGACCGACTGAGACACTTGAGCTGGAGCTTTGGAAGACTCACAGCGATGATTGTGACACAACTCAGTCCATTATGCTTGCTTCGATGACTCAGCACTTTCGCAGACAAAATAGGGACTTGGATCCTTATAATATGTTAGCAAGGTTGCAAGATCTGCATCGCTCTAACAAGAGGATGCAGAGGTACGAGTTAGTCAAGAAGCTCTTTCGCTCACGCATGACAGATGGCATGTCTGTTGAGTCCCACGTGGCTCAGATGGTCGCTGACATCGATGAGCTGGCCAACATGGGGATAGTCTTTGAGGCAGAGATTACTGTGGACATGGTCCTGCAATCTCTCCCCGATTCCTGGAGACAGTTCATCATAAATTATAATTTGATGAACACCAGTGATACTCTTGGAGAGTTACTGTCAACTCTCAAGGAGGCTGAAAAGGAGTTTCAAAAGGGCAACAAGCGCGAGGCGCACTTTGCATCGACATCTCATGGACCTAGGGCTGGGCCCAAGGCAACTGGAGGTGTGCGAAAGAAGCATATTCAAAAGGGCAAGGCCAAAAAGTCAAGGGCTTCTGGGAAGCCAAAGGACAAATCTCAAGATGTTTGCCTACAGTGCGGCAAGCGGGGTCACTGGAAGCGTGACTGCCGCGAGTACAAGGCGCTTCAGAAGGAGATAAAGGCGGGCAAGGCACCGGCCTCAGGTATGTTTGTTATTGAGATAAACATGGCTACTTCTAGCTTTAAAAATTGGATTTTTGATTCTGGTTGTGTACTCATATATGTACTGATGCGCAGGATCTGCAGATTAGCAGGAGACTGGCTTCAGGAGAGATTGATCTGCGTGTTGGAAACGGGACACCTGTTGCTGTTTTGGCCGTGGGCACTTTTGTTTTAGAACTGCCTTCGGGACATGTACTTAAACTATCAGACTGTTATTATGTACCTAGTTTGACTAGGAATATTATCTCTGTATCTTGTTTGACCCAATGCGGGTACACTTTTGTATTCCGAAACACTGGGTGTTTTGTTTATAAAGATGATTTTGAGATATGTTCAGCTGATGCTAATAATGGTCTTTATATTTTGAATATAAATCAATCTCAAACATATAATGTAACAAACAAAAGGCTCAAACTAAGTAACAAAGATGAGACTTACATGTGGCATTGTCGTCTGGGACACATTAACAAGACTCGCATATCCACACTTTCGAAGAGTGGGTACTTGGACGGATTTGATCCAAATTCATATGACGTCTGCGAATCTTGCTTATTAGGAAAATGCCTAAATCACCTTTTAGCGGTAAAGGTGTACGCGCCACCGAACTGTTAGCCCTCGTTCATAGTGACGTTTGTGGGCCCATGTCTAGCCAGGCTAGAGGTGGATTTGAATACTTCGTAACCTTTACGGATGATGCATCGCGTTATGGTTATGTGTATCTTATGAGACACAAGTCGGAAACTTTTGAGAAATTCAAAGAGTTTCGACACGAAGTTGAAAAACAGACCGGCAAGAGTATAAAGACATTACGGTCGGACCGTGGTGGCGAATACTTGAGCAATGAGTTTCTAGATTACTTGAAAGAATATGGTATTCTTTCACAGTGGACTCCTCCTGGAACGCAATTAAACGGTGTATCCGAACGGAGAAACCGAACTCTGTTGGACATGGTAAGGTCTATGATGAGTCGCACTGAGCTACCTATTTCCTTCTGGGGATATGCATTAAACAGTGCAGTTCTTATTTTTAATAAGGTTCCGTCAAAGTCTGTACAACAGACACCATATGAGATATGGACAGGAAAGAAACCGGGTTTCTCATTCCTAAAGATTTGGGGATGTTGGGCATACGTCAAACGTTTGGAAGGTACCAAACTTGAGCCCAAATCGGATAAATGCCTATTCGTAGGATATCCTAGGGAAACCAAAGGATATTACTTCTATCACCAACGAGAGAACAAAGTATTATTTGCTCTACATGCGGTTTTCCTTGAGAAGGAATTCCTAAATACAGTGGTAAGTGGGAGGAAAGTAGAACTCGATGAAAATCGGAGTGATACTGTTCCTGGCATAGAATCCTCAACGGAACAAGAACAGTCCATCCGGGATGAGACTGTACCACAATCTTCTATTACACAAGGACCGCGTAGGTCGGAGAGAGTCAGGAACCAACCTGAGAGGTATGGGTTTCTGATCTCACCTCATGTAGATATTAATCTCATTGAGGAAGACGAACCGGCTACGTATGAGGAAGCGATACAAGATATCGATTCCGCTTTATGGCAAGAGGCCATGAAGTCCGAAATGGATTCCATGTACACCAACCAAGTTTGGACACTGGTTGATGCACCAGAAGGCGTAAAGCCTATTGGATGCAAATGGATCTTCAAGAAGAAGACCGACATGGAAGGCAACGTACAAACGTACAAAGCTAGGCTTGTAGCGAAGGGGTATCGTCAACGACATGGTGTCGATTACGACGAAACTTTCTCACCCGTTGCCATGATTAAATCCATTCGGATAATGCTTGCTATTGCTGCATATTTCGATTACGAGATATGGCAGATGGACGTTAAAACCGCTTTCCTTAACGGAAACCTTTTGGAGGATGTTTATATGCAACAGCCTGACGGTTTTATCGTGCCTAAACTTGCAAACAAGGTTTGTAAGTTAAATCGGTCCATTTATGGACTGAAGCAAGCATCGCGGTCATGGAACCAACGTTTTGATGAGATCATAAAAGAATATGATTTCATTCAAAACGAGGATGATCCTTGTGTATATAAGAAGGTTAGTGGGAGCGCACTGACATTCATTGTCCTTTATGTTGACGATGTATTGCTTATGGGCAATGACATTCCCATGTTAACATCGGTGAAAGCTTGGCTTTCATTAAAATTCTCCATGAAAGATCTGGGAGAAGCAGCCTTTATTCTAGGAATAAAGATCTACAGGGATAGATCTAGAAAGCTGCTTGGACTCTCTCAGAGTACGTACATTGACAAAGTGTTGAAAAGATTCAACATGGATCAGTCCAAGAGGGGACTGTTGCCAGTGTCACATGGCATCTCTCTATCTAAGGACATGTGTCCTAAAACTCAAGATGAGAGAAACGCATGAGTCGGATACCGTTCGCCTCGGCAGTCGGATCGATCATGTATGCCATGATATGTACTCGACCTGATGTCTCGTATGCTTTGAGCATGTGTAGTCGCTATCAGGCCGATCCAGGTGATGGTCACTGGATGGCAGTTAAGAACATCCTTAAGTATCTTAGACGAACTAAGGATGCTTTCTTGATTTATGGAGATGGAGAACTTGAGGTAACTGGGTATACCGATGCAAGTTTCCAAACCGATAAAGACGACTCTAAGTCGCAATCCGGGTACATATTTTGTTTGAACAACGGAGCAGTAAGCTGGAAATCTTCCAAGCAAGAGACTGTTGCCGATTCAACAACAGAAGCGGAGTATATTGCTGCATCTGAAGCAGCAAAAGAGGCAGTTTGGATCCGTAAATTCCTAATTGGATTAGGAGTAGTTCCGTTAGCAGCTGAGCCCGTTCCATTATTGTGTGACAATAACGGGGCTATAGCGCAGGCTAAGGAACCACGGTCTCATCAACGATCCAAGCATGTTCTTCGACGTTTCCATCTGATTCGTGAGATCATACATCGTGGCGATGTGAAGATCGAGAAGGTCGCATCAGATGACAAATTGCAGACCCGCTGACGAAAGCTATTTCACAGCAAAAGTTTGAGAAACACATACATAGTTCAGGTGTTAGATGCTTGAGTGACTGGCTATAGGCCAAGTGGGAGATTGTTAGACAATTATGACCCATAGCGTCACTGTTTGTAAAAGACATTGTGTTTTGTACAAAATTGACTATGTAATATTGAAATTGCCTTTTATCATTTCGTAATTTATTTACTATGATATATAAATGGTAAAAGTCCATATGATTAGTTCCGGATTGAGATGATATGAGACAGTATCAATCCATAAAGGTTTAATCATTAAATATCCCTAGTCGTAGTATTATCGAGACTGGACATCGATAATGCGGAATAGACTAGTATTGCACTTGTGCGCGTTGTGAGAGCATAACGGCACAGTTCTCATATGTTTAAGTATAGGATACTTATGCAAGTGCGATAGGAGGTTGTGTTTTACCGATGGTACGGAAAACAGCTTCGCTCTGGATAGACCCCGCGGAATCCCATTGGTAGTATGTATATGTGTCTATGGGAGTCCGCGTCAGGGTAGATGTATTTGGTCTTAACCTGAGACTTACATCGCTAATACTTGCGACAATCGGTAAACTTTGGTTTTGGTCGTCCAGGGCTTTAACAGGTTCTGTGTACGCCTCTATTGGGTTTATCGAGAATCGTAGTGTATTGGATGTGATGTCAAGACGGAAGTATCACTCCAGACATATGGAGATGATGATCACGCAGGGATTCATAACTCGTTCTCTATTGTGTTGCAACCATCGGGTAATATGACAAGGTCATGATTATCCGATTCAAAGAGACTAGTTGTTTGATATCCGATATGTGCTTCGTACGGGGCAGACACTATTCCAGCCCCCCCAGGCCTAGCACGTGACATCTGATACTGGATCGAAATACGAGATACTAGGTATTCTACGTCTGACATAGATTATATATTCCAGTAGAATATTTCTGGAGAATTGGGTAGGCACGGTGCTTTGCTAGAAGCCAACCATGTCTTGTAAATCGGTAAGCACGTAGTACGAGGTACTCTCTTTATCGGATAGTCCGATAACCGGATTTACTGCCAACATATCCAGAGATCTCTTGGGTCGCTTCCCAAGATTCACCGATGACAGTTGACTTAAATTGAAATTAATCTGGGATTAATTAAGAGAGAGAAAATTAATCTGGGATTAATAGGGCTTTGTTTAATCTGGGATTAAAAGTGTACAGTGGCGAAAGAACGCGATTAATTTGGAATTAATCGGTAAAATAAATTTAATAGTTAAATTTGATTTTTCTATTTAATTTATTCAAACGGGCTAAAATTAATATATCGGATATATTAAAATGGATTGGATTTCATTACGAGATTAAAGTCGGACTTTAATGCGAACGAACGAATTAATTTAGAATTAGTTCATGAACGACGTTCGATATATATTTGCGAGGCATCGTTATTTAATTAAATTGGATTTAATTATTTTACGACAAATGATCGTTTAATCGGATTAAACGGAACCGAGCCGCGGCAAATGCCCGTAGAGATATTTGAATTTCGGATTCAAATATTTGGAGCCAAAAGTGTGGTAGGTGTTCCCACCACACACCACCTTGTTTTGTCTTTATGAATACCATTTACCATCTCTACCTTGTTTTGGGTAAAAGGTGAAATGGTTTCACTTTTTGGTAAATAACAAAAGGCATCTCAACTTTGGTAACAATAGACACAAATCAAAAAAACAAAAACCCTAAGGAACTAAGGCTTGGCCGAAACTCTCCATCTCCTCTCTTTGATTTGATTTTCAAATCATCAAAAGCTAGCACTTTGGAAGTGAACAAAGGTGATAGGGAAACTCCTCAATAGCTTGGAATCATCCTAAAGCTTGGATTCATCCTAAAGCTTGGATCTTGGAGATCTTGGATCTCAAAATTTTTAAAAGCTCTACATCTCATTGTAAGTATATTCCGCACCTTATAATGATCAAATCCTTATTATGCATGCTTATTAGATCCTTATAATGTTCTAGGAACACTAACACAAATCCCAAGATGTCTGCCTGCAGTGTGGCAAATGGGGTCACATGAAATGTGACTACTGTGAGTACAAGGCGCAGATGAAGGAAAAGAAAGCGGGCAAGGCACCGGCTTCAGGTATGTTTGTTATTGAGATAAACATGTCTACTACTAGTTCTAAAAATTGGATTTTTGATTCTGGTTGTGGTACTCATATATGTACTGATGTGTAGGATCTACAGATTAGCGGGAGATTGGCCTTAGGGGAGATTGATCTACGGGTTGGAAATGGGACACGGTCGCCATTTTAGCCGTTGGCACTTTTATTTTAGAACTACCCTCAAGGCATGTACTTATACTTTCAGACTATTATTATGTACCTAGTTTGACTAGGAATATTATCTCTGTATCTTGTTTGACCCAATACAGGTACACTTTTGTATTCTGAAACACTGGGTGTTTTGTTTATAAAGATGATTTTGAGATATGTTCTGTTGATGCTAGTAATGGTCTTTATATTTTAAATAAATCAATCTCAAACATATAATGTAACAAACAAAAGGCTTAAAAATAAGTAATAAGGATGAAACTTATATGTGAAATTTTCATCTAGGACATATTAATAAGACTTGTATATCCACACTTTCGAAGAGTAGGTACTTGGACGGATTTGATCCAAATTCATATGACGTCTGCTAATCTTGCTTATTAGGCAAAATGCCTAAAACACCTTTTAGCGGAAAGGGTGTATATGCCACCAAATTATTAGCACTCGTTCATAGTGACGTATGTAGGCTAATGTCTAGCCAGGCTAGAGGTGGATATGAATACTTCGTAACCTTTACGGATGATGCACTGCGTTATGGTTATGTGTATCTTGTGGGACACAAGTCGGAAACCTTTGAGAAATTCAAAGAGTTTCGACACGAAGTAGAAAAATAGACCATAAAAGTATTAAGACATTATGGTCAGACCGTGGTGGAGAATACTTGATCAATGAGTTTCTTGATTACTTGAAAGAGTATGGCATTCTTTCACAGTGGACTCCTCCCATAACACCCCCGTTAAATGGTGTGTCCGAACGGAGAAACCGAACTTTATTGGATATGGTAAGGTCTATGATGAGTCACACAGAGCTACCTATTTCCTTCCGGGGATATACATTGAACAATGCAATGCTTATTTTGAATAAGGTTCCGTCAAAGTCTATTCAACATCCTCCGTATAAGATATGAATAAGAAAAAATTCGGGTTTCTCACTCATGAAGATTTGGGGATGTTTGGCATACGTTAAACGTTTGGAAGGTAACAAAGTGGGACCCAAATTAGATAAATGCCTATTTGTAGGTTATCCTAAGAAAACCAAAGGATAATACTTTTACAACCCACAAGAGAACAAAGTATTTGTTGCTCTACATGCAATTTTCCTTGAGAAGGAATTCCTTAATGTAGTGGTTAGTGGGAGGAAAGTAGAACTCGATGAAAATTAGAGTGATGCTGTTCCTGGCATATAATCCCCAACGGAACAAGAACATTTTATCAGGGATGAAGCTGTACCACAACCTTTGAATACGCAAGAACCGCGTAGGTCGCAGAGAGTCAGAAACCAACCTAAGAGGTATGGGTTTCTGATCTCACCTCATGTGGATGTCAATCTTATTGAGGAAGACGAACCAGCTACGTATGAGAAAGTGATACAAGATATCGACTCCACTTTATTGCAAGAAGCCATGAACTCCGAAATGGATTCCATGTACACCAACCAAGTTTGGACAGTGGTTGATGCACCAGAAGGCGTAAAGCCTATTGGTTACATGTGGATCTTCAAGAAGAAGACCGACATGGATGGCAACATACAAACATACAAAGCTAGGCCTGTAGCGAAAGTGTATCGTCAATGACATGGTGTCGATTACGACGAAACATTTTCACCAGTTTCCATGATTAAATCCATTCGGATTATGCTTGCTATTGCTGCATATTTCGATTACGAGATATGGCAGATGGACGTCAAAATTGTTTTCCTTAATGAAAACCTTTTGGAGGATGTTTATATGTAACAGCCTACCGGTTTTATCACGCCAAAACTTACAAATAAGGTTTGTAAGTTAAATCGATCCATTTATGGATTGAAGCAAGCATCGTGTTCTTGGAACCAGTATTTTTATGAGATCATCAAAGAATATGATTTCATTCAAAACGAGGATGACCCTTGTGTATATAAGAAGGTTAGTATGAGCGCACTGAAATGCATTATCCTTTATGTTGATGATGTATTGCTTATTAGCAATGACATTCCCATGTTAACATCGGTGAAAGCTTGGCTTTCATTAAAATTCTCCATGAAAGATATGGGAGAATTAGCCTATATTATAGGAATAAAGATCTACAGAGATAGATCCAGAAAGCTGCTTGGGCTCTCCCAGAGCACGTACATTGACAAAGTGTTGAAGTGATTCAACATGGATTAGTCCAAGAGGGTACTGTTGCAAGTGTCACATGGCGTCACTCTATCTAAGGACATGTGTTCTAAAACTAAAGATGAGAGAGACAACATGAGTCGGATCCCATTTGCTTCGGCAGTCGGATCAATCATGTATGCCATGATATGTTCGTGACCTGATGTCTCGTATGTTTTGAGCATGTGTAGTCGCTATCAGGCCGATCTAGGTGATGGTTACTGGATGGAGGTTAAGAATATCCTTAAGTATCTTAGACGAACTAAGGATGCCTTCTTAATCATGGATATGGAGAACTTGAGGTAACTGGATATACCGACGCAAGTTTCCAAACCGATAAAGACGACTTTAAGTCGCAATCTAGGTACGTGTTTTGTTTGAACAACGGAGCAGTAAGATGGAAATCTTCCAAGCATGAGACTGTTACCGATTCAACAATAGAAACGAAGTATATTACTGTAGCTAAAGCAGCAAAAGAGGTAGTTTGTGTCCGTAATTCCTAATTGGATTAGGAGTAGTTCGTTAGCAGCTGAGCCCGTTCTATTGTATTGTGACAATAAATGGGCTATAGCGTAGGCTAAGAAACCACGGTCTCATCAAAAATCCAAGCATGTTCTTCGATGTTGCCATCTGATTCATGAAATCATATATCGTGGCGATGTGAAGATCGAGAGGGTCACATCAGATGACAACATTGCAGATCAGCTGACGAAAGCTATTTAACATTAAAAGTTTGAGCGACATGTACATAGTTAAGGTGTTAGATGCTTGAGTGACTGGCTATAGGCCAAGTGGGAGATTGTTAGATATTATGACCCATAGTGTCACTATTTATAAAAGACATTATGGTTTTTGTACAAATTAACTATGTGACTATGAAATTGCTATTTTATCATTTCGTAATTGGATTACTTAAACATAAAGTGATAAAAGTCCTTATGATTAGTTCTGGATCATAAGATATGAGACATTATCAATCCACTAAGGTTTAATCATTAAATATCCCTAGTCGTAGTATTATCGAGCATGGACATCGATAATGCGGAATAGACTAGTATTGCACTTGTGCGCGTTGTGGGAGCATAGCGGCATAGTTCTCATATATTTAAGTATTGGATGCTTATGCGAGTGTAATGGGAGGTTGTGATTACCGATGGTACGGAAACAGCTTCACTTTGGATAGACCCCACGGAATCCCATTGGTTATATGAAAATGTGTCTATGGGAATCCGTATCAGGGTAGGTGTATTTGGTCTTAACCTGAGACTTGCATCGCTAATACTTGCGATAATCATTACGCTTTACTTTTGGTCATCCGGGACTTTAACAGGTTTTGTGTACTACTCTTCTAGGCTTATTGAGAATCGTAAAATATTGGATGTGATGTCAAGATGGAAGTATCACTTTAGTCATATGAAGATGATGATCACGCAGGGATACACAACTGGTACTCTAATGTGTTTCAACCATCGGGATAATATGACAACGTCATGATTATCCGATTAAAGAGACTAGTTGATTGTGATCTGATATATGCTTCGTACGGGGCATACACTATTCCAGCCCCAGGCCTTGCATTTGACATCTGATACTGGATCGCAATACGCAATACTACGTATTCTACGCCTGACATAGATTGTATATTCCAGTAAGAATATTTCTGTGGGCACGGTGCTTTGCTAGAAGCCAACCATGTCTTGTTAATCGGTTAGCACAAAGTACGAGGTACGTACTTAATCGGAGAGTCCGATAATTGGATTTACTGCCATATATCTAGAGGTCTCTTGGGTCGCTTCCCAAAGATTCACCGATGACAGTTGATTACTTAAGAGAGAGGAAATTAATCTGGGATTAATTGAGGCATTATTTAATCTAGGATTAAATTTGTTCATAAGAGAGAGAACGTGATTAATTTGGAATTAATCGGTAAAATAAATTTATAGTTAAATTTGATTTTTCTATTTAATTTATTGATATGGGCTAAAATTAATATATTGGATATATTAATTGGAATTAGATTTCAACACGAAATTAAAGTCGGTCTTTAATACATGCGAACGAATTAATTTAGAATTAATTTATAAACAGCATTCGTAATAATTTTTAGGAGGCGTCGTTATTTAATTAAATTAGATTTAATTATACAGTGACGAAAATTCATTTAATCGAATTGAACGGATCTGAGCCGCAGCAAACATTCGTACAAACTGCAAGAACTTTGAATTCACATTATAAGGCCCACTTCACATGTGGTAGTTGGGAGAGTGGTTGGCATTTATGCCAAACCACCAACTTTCCCAACCACCTTGGAATGGTTTTGGTGAAACCATTTGCCCAACCACCTTGTTTATGTGAAAAAGGTAAATTGGATTTCACCAAAAGCCTTCTCTCTCTCATTTGCAAACACACACACACAAAATCAAGAAACCCTAATCCATTTTGGGCGTGAGCCTCCTCTCATTCTCTCTTTGATTTTGTGGTAAAATCATTCAAAGCTAGCACTTTAAAGATCAACAAAGGTGATAGGGAAACAACTCAAAGCTTGGAATCACATTGAAAGTTTGGATCTTGGAGATCACTTCTCAAAATTTTTCAAAGCCAATGTTCATTGTAAGTATATTTCGCAACTTATAATGATCTTTATCACATGTTTTCATGCTCATTAGATCCTTGGCATGCTCTAAGAACACTAACATTAGGTGCGAGTGTGAATCTCATACCGTATTTCATATATATATAGTTGGGTCTTGGAGAGATCAAGCCTATATAAGTAGTCTTGCAATTAGCAGATCGTTCTTTCAGAACTCCATGGGGGGTAGTCAAGGATGTCTTACTCCAAATCGATAAATTCTATTATCTCATTGGATTTTTGATCTTAGACACCGAGTCTGTAGTTAAAACCGAATCCAAAATTCTTCTTATCTTGGGTAAACCTTTCCTCTCTACAGCCAATGCTCTTATCAACTATAGAAATGGTCTCATGAAATTGTCATTTGGGAACATGACGTTGGAAGTGAATTTTTTTCACGTCGGGAAACAGCCACAAGATGACGAGAATGTCATCAGACATTCCTGATAGACACAATTATGCCAGAAATGGCCCCCATTTCATATGATTCTGACCCTCCTTATCATCATCTTCCAAATTCAAACATCTTAGACACTCCGTACATCGCTAAAGGCTATTATGTTTGGCAAAAACATTGATGTAGGACACAGAAATATGTGATGTTGTTCCAAGCTCACGGCCCGGTTGGGAGTGCGGAATAGCTCACGGGGGACTAAACCAGAGAATAATGGAGTCGCCACCCAACATGAAATAGGAAATGATTTAAGGCCGCACTCACCTCTCGTAAGGGAAAACCTCAAACCGTTGGGTTCGAAATGGTCCCTTACTTATGCCATTTGTAATGAAAGGATTTGTACAATAATCTAACCAAGTCTACGCAACCTACATACGCAAGAATAATCTACGTCTAAGTTTGCATACAACCTATATCTAAGTTCGTATTCGTAAATTTAAACCTATATCTAAGTTTGCATGCATGAAAGTAAGTCGACATAATGGCAAGCACACAATCTCATGAACACATTAAATTAATACATACGGAAACATAAATAAATAGCAATTGCCTAAGCATAAAAATTAAAGAGAGATAGTCAAATTCCTATCATGAAAGAAAGAACTAAATCATGCATGAAAACAACATATTATTTCTAATAAACAATAGATAAACACAAGATTGGGTGAAACGAAATATCTGCATTTCTCAAGCGGTACGTAGAATTGTATCCCAAGTACAGGCCGCACTACCATCCATTCGGATTCAGCTACAGAATTTACGTCTGGGTTTCCATCCAATATACCGTGAGAGATAACATAAAATCATTCATCCAATGGCCACAACGTACATAAACCAACAATACGCATGCAAAGAAATAATAATAAATAACAGAAAAATGAACGAGAATAAATAAAAGGGTACCCTCAGGTCTAACCTCTTAAGTCGCCTCTTCGAAGTGCGTTACGCGGTTGTCGGAATGGTTGATGCTTAGTAACTTTTCTAATTTACTGGTTCATTGTTTTCTTTCGTTGCCTCGCTGTTTTGGGCTTCTATTTGCTCTATTTTGTTGTAGTTTTTTTATCACTGTTTTTATGGCTATTTGGACGGTTTTTCAAGTGCAGTTTGTGGTGGTTTAGGGCAGTTTTTTTTGGGCCGTTTTGAGGTGAAAAGTGGACTGTTTTTCAAGTGTAGATTGTGGTGAAGGAATGCAGTTTTCCTGGGCAATTTTGAGATGAAAAGTGGAATGTTTTTCAAGTGCAGTTTGCGGTGAAGGAATACAGTTTTCCTGGGCAGTTTTGCGATTATTATAAGGGGTTTTATGAGTCTATTTTCTATGGTGATTTAGGGGCTGTGACTTGCGGTTTAAGGATGCACTTCAGGGGTAGTTTCGGTGGTGATTAAGGCGATTTCGGTGGCAGTTTTAGTGAAGGAATAAGGCAGTTTAGGTAGACAATTTAAGGGGGAATTCTAGGGCTGTTGGGCGTGGATATGGAGAGATGTGTGGGCTGTTGTTTGGTGTGGATGAAGGCTGCTGAATGATTTATTTTTACGGCAATGGATGAGGTGAAGGATAGGTTATTTTCACGATAATGGAGGGCTAATTTGGTGTTGTATTTGGGGCGGCAATAGAGAGGTATTCTCCTTATGTTGGATGTGAATGTGCTCTAGTCTATTACCTTGTGTATTGCTGTGGATGAGCTAGGGGTTCAAGGGCTTGGTTTGGGTGTCTTTTTATAAGAGAAGTTTGAGGTTGTCCTTATATAGGTAGGGAAAGTATCACGTAATTATGGGGGGTATCTCTAATTAGTGTGTCATAAGGAAAAATCTATTCATTTTAGGCATGTGATTTAATTTAATTAGGAAGGTGATTTATGGGATTTGATTTGATTTTATTTAATTTAAGAATGAGTTTTGATTGGATTTTAACATGTGTTTAATGTTTTTGAATATTTTTGGATGTGATTTAATGGGCTTAGAGGCTTATGGGCGTGTAGGATGGCTAATTGGTGGGCTTGGGTGGTGTGTGGGCTTGAGTGTGTGGTTTAGTATAGGTTGCGGGGGTTTTGGGCCAAGGATGAATTTTAAAACAGAGATCCAAAGAGCGAACCCAAAGCTAAGCAAATGAATTAAATTCAAGAAGGTATTGATCTTTCTAAATTTTCCATTTCGACGTCCGTTTCCCTTGACTTCCATAACTTATCGGGTAGTGCATCCGTATGAGGCTCGTCATCGGGACTTATATGCAAAAATTCAATGCCTACATTCACCCCCACTTTAATTGGACTTATACAGTGTGTGACAATGAAAATCGTATCAAAGTTATGCATGCATTTTTTCTAACCTGGCTCGCTTACTACTGCATGACTTACCTATTGCTTCGAACTATGTTGATATGATGGCGAGGTGCTTCGACCCTAAGGTTCATCACTACAAGATGCTGCGATCTCTAAGAATCACTACCGAACTAAACTTATATGATGGCGAGGTGCTTTGACCTCTGGGCTTTGTTCCCGAACCATCTGTGGGCTTTGTTCCCGAATTGTGTAGAGAATGGGCTTTGTTCCATAACTTGTGCAGAGTGTGCGCTTTGTTCTCGAACTGTGTTGAATGTGATGGTGAGGTGCTTTTGACTTGTGGGCTTTGTTCCCGAAACACTTGTGGGCTTTATTCCCGAACTATGTAGAGAGTGGGCTTTATTCCCTGGGCTTTGTTCCCAAGTTGTACTGAATGTGGACTTTATTCCCTTGGCTTTATTCTCGATCTGTGCTGAGGGTGGGCTTTATCCCGAGCTGTACTGAATGTGGGCTTTGTTCCCTGATCTGTGCTGAGGGTAGGCTTTGTTCCCGAGCGGTACTTGATGTGGGCTTTGTTCCATTGGCTTTGTTCCCAATCTATACTTAGTGTGGGCTTTGTTCCATGGGCTTTGTTCCCTGGGCTTTGTTTATGATATGTGCTGAGTGTGGGCTTTGTTCCCAAGCTATACTGAATGTGGGCTTTGTTCCCGAAACTGAATAGAGAGTGGGCTTTATTCCCGAACTGAATTGATTGCGGGCTTTATTCCTGAACTGAATAGAGAGTGGGCTTTATTCTCGAACTGAATAGATTGTGGGCTTTATTCCTGAATTTAATTGATTGAGGGCTTTTTTCCTGAATTGAGATGAGGGTGTGGGATTTATTCCCAAAGTGAATTGATTGTGAGCTTTATTCCCGAACTGAATTGATTACTAGCTTTGTTCCCGAATTAAATTGATTGCGGGCTTTGTTCCCGAATTGAGATAAGGCTGTGGGCTTTATTCTCGAACTGAGTTGATTATAGGCTTTATTCCCGAACTTGCTAATCTTTGCCGCTTATTTCCTTTTCTTCAAATCATGCGAATCAAAGACAAAAACTGCGTGTATGTTACGTGTATGCATGGATGTATTTCTTATTCTGATGCGTTAGGTCTTCTTTGTGCTCCTCCGTGCTTCTCGCCTACTAAAGTCTTTGATTGCCCCATGGGTCGGCTTATATTTTCCTTTTACCAATTCTCTTCTTGTGATTACTAAGTTCTGTATTATCTCATGGGTCAAGTTTTCCTTATGTCCCTTATTCACGAGGTGGTAGAATGGTCGCCCCCAGTCTTGGTTTAGCTTTATGCTCTTCGCTTCTTATATTAGGTCAAAGTAGATCATGTGATGTGACGTTTCTATACCAACATACTGTACTGCCTCTTACGAAATAGTCCCAATAGTTATACATATTGTTGCCCTCAAAGGATGCTTAGTGTCGAAATCAGAGAACCTTCAAAGTACTTGATGTTGCTCAAATCCGAACGTTTGAATAAATGATATGAACTAGACTCAAAGTGTGTTTGTTTCAAAGAATGGGATCGAGGGGTCCCACCAACCTAGATGTCTTAATCATGCTCTGCAAATACTTCTTCGTACTCTGTGTGATATGATTTTCTTTTCCTTTTCTTTATTCTCTTTTTCGTCTTCTCCCAATTTTTTTTTACACACCTACCCATTAAAGTAGCATTTCTCCTCATAGTGGTCCTAATACCCACACATGGGTAGCTTCACGCTTATCGGTTTTAGGTGGTTTATATTTTCTTTTTGAGAGACTTTTCTTTGGTTTCCAACCATATCACATATTGTAACACAAGTAAATCTGGATGGACATCTAAGCGAATGGTCATTCACTGATCCGTCATCTCTTTCAACTAGTCATCTTGTCGACTACTCAGGCTTTCACTGCTAAGATCCTATAATTAAGTGCTCGCGAGTCTAGTCAAGATCAACTACTCAAAATATCGGATGAGAGTACCTTACTTTATCATTTCTAAGGTTTCACCCTGAAGCAAACAATTTCATCAACGGACTATGCTTAACTATTAAGGACAAAAACTCGAACAAGTAGGCAAAATCAATGTCTTTATTATTAAAAATGCAGGATTGTAATAAATTAGGGAAATAAACTCCTGCGGCATTGCATTCTTCCTCAGCCTATGGTTCTTCACTCCTGATATCCCATATCCCAATGTAAGAAGCCTAGTGGTTGAGAGTTTGGAGGACAAAAGTTTCGGGTAGGCCGGAGTTGATCATGTCGGTGGGTGGTGGAACAGAGTGGTAGTTAGGTAGAGGGTTTTTGTATGTGTTGGGTTGTTCTTTTTCTGGGACAGCTATTTTATGGGAGTCAACGAGGTTTTGGATCTCATGCCTAAGGCGGGTGCAATTATCAGTGTCATGGTCTTTTTCTTGATGGAAGTAACAGTATAGGTTTAGGTTGAGGTGCGGTGGCACAGGGTTTTGAAATGGCATAAGTTCCAAAGGTTTTAGATGTCCTTGCATCTTCAGCTTTTCAAACACCTTTGACAAAGGTCTACCAAGATTAGAGAATCGCATGTTTCTAACTGTACCGACCTCAGCAATAGCAGGCTTGGTCTCAGATGGCCCTCTAAAAGTTCTTATATTCTGGCCATAAAACTTCTTATTCTCAGCTTTCTCATCCTCAATGTCTATAACAGTTTCCCTTAACTGTCGAAAGTCACCAATCATAGATGTCATCCTCCTCAGCTTGCCATAGATAGAAGGCTTAGTACCCTTGATGATAATCTTGATCTTTTCCATCTCTGAGGGCCCAAGTTTGCATCTTCAGAAGCTGGCTTCTCCAATGATCCATATAATCCTTGAAGCTCTCCTCCAGCTTCTGCTTGGTATTCTCCAAGTCGCGAAGTGAAAAATCGATCTCAAAATCCGTGACGTACTGATTCAGAAAGGCCTATGCCAATGTCCTCCAATCATCTTTGACTTTTATCTCAAGGTCGTGATATCATACCACGGGTGCCTCGTCAAGCGACATCCCGAAAACATCTTCTGAACCTAACGCTTCGAGAGACCCACTGAACTCCTCACAGAAATATACTGTCGAAGATGGACCCTCGGATCCCCATTCCCATTGAACTTGGCTATGTCAGGCATCTTGAACTGAGCCGGTAGTTACTCCTCAAAAGTTATCCCTTCATAGTCTAGCAAATCTTCATGTTTACCCCTCATCTTGCGGGTAATTGACTCTACCTAATCTTTGAGTTTCTGTAACTCTACTTGGGACCGGGCTATTCTTCCCGTGGCATACTCAGCCACATCATCATCAAAAACTAGGATATCATCACTCAACCTGTTCGGAGGGTTTTCATGCCTCACATTCTTAAAGTCTCCCCCAATGTGGGGCATAGCCATACTGGCCATAGCGGTGGTCAAAGCTTGCAACTGTTCGGTAACCTTAGTGGGACTAGTCTCTAGCTGATCCATACAAGATCCCTTGTTAATTGACTCGCTCATGTTGGCTACTGGTCTTTTGACGAGTCTTCCTTCTTCCTAACCTAATCGGTTTCTATGTTGGCTTTTAAAACTTTTAGTCAGCATGTATGCATACTGTGTGTGAAATATATAAGCCCGTTAAGGTTTTCATACAGGTTGGCCCATTATCATTTTAAGGCATTCAATCATGCTATTGCGAGGTGGATACTTGTCCCAGTTGAAAAAGACCGAATAGGTTTACACATTCGCGATAACGTGGCTAAATGACATCAAATGATACGGGGCCCAAACACAAAACGGCCCATCGGTATTTTAGAAGCTTTTGGCCCAATTGACATAAGACAAGAACTCGTCCCAATTTAAATGGCCCAACAAGTTCATACCACATGACAAAAGGTCCAACTGAATCCAAATAACGATGGTCCCAAACACAAACATAAAGGAATAGTTTCTATTGGTCATACAACTAGGGTTCACATGTGGGTTTATGGGAGTGTAGAGAAAGGATCCTACTGGCGAAGGATTGCCCATAACTAGGTCTCCCCACTCAAGGGTCCGAGCGACCAAGTGAGCTCACATTTTTTATATGCTAAGGTACGTGCCAACGCGTTACGATGCATGACTAACTGTCAGATGGATTTCCTATTGAAGATTCCCCAGAGGGAGGGTGGAACGAACTCTCTTAAAAACTCAAGCCTCTTAGGCTCTTATTGCCTTGGTGACAAGAATAAACAACAAGTCCTCCAAATTAGCCCATCAAAGAAAGCTTCGAGTAAATGATTATCTAGGTGCCTTCACAGCTTTTCCCTTCAGCTATAGAAAGGTAGTGAATGAAGGAAGACACTAAACCATTACCCAGCTCTAATAATGCCTTTGATTAATGGAGTCACCACCCAGTGTGAATTGGGAAAGGAATAAAGGCTGCACTCACCTATCACAAGGGAAGACCTCAAACCGTTGGGTTAGGAATGGTCCCTCACTTATGCCACTTGTAATGAAAGGATTTGTACAATAATCGAACCAAGTTAACACAACGTACATACTCAAGAATAATCTACGTCTAAGTTTGCATACAACCTATATCTAAGTTCGTAAGCATAAAAGTAAAACATATATCTAAGTTTGCATGCATGAAAGTAAGTCAACATAACGACAATCATACAATCTCATGAACACATTAAATTAATAAATGCGGAAACATAAATAAATAGCAATTGCCTAAGCATAAAATTAAATAGAGATAGTCAAATTCCTATCATGAAAGAAAGAACTAAATCATGCATGAAAACATCATATTATTTCTAATATATACTAGATAAACACAAGATTGGGTGAAATGAAATATGCACGTTTCTCAAACGGTACGTGGAATTGTATCCCAACTACAGACCTCACTAACGTCCATTCGGATTCGGCTATAGAATTTATGTCTGGGTTTCCATCCGATATACCGTGAGAGATAACATAAAATCATTCATCTAATGGCCACAACATACATAAATCAACAATTCACATGCGAAGAAATAATAATAAATAACAGAAAAAGGAACGAGAATAAATAAAAGGATGTCCTCAGGTCTAACCTATTAAGTCGCCTCTTGGAAGTGCGTTACACGGTTGTCGGAAGGGATGATGCTCTATAACTTTTCTGATTTACTGGTTCTTTGTTTTCCTTCGTTGCCTCGCTGTTTTGGGCTGGCATTTTCTCTGTTTTACTGTAGTTGTTTGGTCACTATTTTTGTGGCTATTTGGGCGGTTTTTTAAGTGCCGTTTGTGGTTGTTTAGGGCAGTTTTCTAGGCAGTTTTGAGGTGAAAAGTTGACTATTTTTTCAAGTACAGATTGCAGTGAAGGAATGTAGTTTTCCCGAGAAGTTTTGAGGTGAAAAGTGGAATGTTTTTCAACTGCAGTTTGTGGTGAAGGAATGTAATTTTCCTGGGTAGTTTTGCAGTTTTTGTTAGAGGTTTTAGGAGATAATTGTTTACGGTGATTTAGGGGGCTGTGACGTGTGGTTCAAGGATACAATTCAAGGGTAATTTCGGTGGTGATTAAGGTAGTTTCAATGGCAATTTGGTGGCAGTTTCAATGAAGGAATTAGGCAGTTTAGGTGGATAGTTTATGGGGGAATTTGTAGGGCTGTTGTGCGTGGAGATGTAGGTTATGTGGGCTGTTATTTGGTGTGGATGAAGGCTCCTGAATGAGTTGTTTTTGCGGTAATGGATGAGAGTGCAGGATGGATTATTTTCATGACAATGGAGAGCTAATTTGCTGTTGTAGTTAGGGTGATAATAAAGAGGTATTCTCTTATGTTGGATGTGAATGTGCTATAGTTTATTACCTTGTGTATTGCCGTGGATGAGCTAGAGGTCCAAGAGCTTGGTTTGGGTGTCTTTTTATAAGAGAAGGTTGAGGTTGTCCTTGTATGGGTATGGAAAGTCTCATGTAATTATGGGGGTATCTCTAATTAGTGTGTCATAAGGAAAAATCTACTCATTCTAGGAAGGTAATTGTGAGATTTGATTTGATTTTATTTAGTTTAGACATGTGATTTAATTTAATTAGGAAGGTGATTTATGAGATTTGATTTCATTTTATTTAATTTAAGAATAAGATTTGATTGGATTTTAACATGGTTTAATTTGTTTGAATATTTTGGATGTGATTTAATGGGCTTGGAGGCTTATGGGCGTGCAAGATGGCTAATTGGTGGGCTTGGGTGTGAGGTTTTATGTAGGTTGCGGGGGTTTTGGGCTAAGGATGAATTTTAAAATAGAGATCCGATGAGCGAACCTGAAGCTAAGCAAGCGAATTAAATCCAATAATGTATTGATCTTTCTGAATTTTCCCTTACGATGTCTATTTTCGCGACTTTTGTAACTTATCGGGTGGTGCCTCCGTACGAGGCTCGTCATCGGAAATTATATGCAAAAATGCAATGCCTTCAATGGAACAATAGTATGGCAGCCACATTTTGAGGCTCTGCCAGAGGAAAAGGGGAAACCAAAACCTTCTTTGGTCGAAACACCAAAAGTTAAACTCAAGCCATTACTAGAAAGGCTTCAACATGTGTACCTTGGATTAGGATATAATTTTCCTGTTATCATTTCTTCGGAGCTTAGTGCGTCACAAAATAAGAAATTACTTGATATATTGAGAGAGCATAAATCTTCACTTGCCTGGACTATATGAGACATTAAAAGTATTAGTCCCTTGATTGGTTCCTACAGAATTCACCTAGAAGATGGAGTGGTTCCTCGTAGAGACCTTCAATGTATACTCAACCCGACTATGAAAGAAGTGGTGAGAATTGAAGTGATAAAGTTATTAGATGCAGGTATTATATACCCAATTTCTGATAGTAAATGGGTTAGTCTTACGCAGGTTGTCCCAAAAAGTCGGGAGTTATTGTAGTGAAGAATGAGGTAGGAGAACTGGTTTCTACCAAGGTAGTCACAGGTTGGCGTATGTGCATCGATTACTGAAAGTTAAATGCTGCTACCCGAAAAGATCACTTCCCACTTCCCTTTATCGACAAGATTCTTGAGTTGGTAGCTGGTCATCCATTTTACTGTTTTCTATATGGATAGTCAGGATATTACCAAATTATGATCTCCTTGGAAGATCAGGAGAAAACCACTTTCACCCCTGCCCGTTCGGTACTTATGCTTTTCGACGCATGCCATTTGGTTTATGTAATTCCCCCACCATTTTTCAGAGGTGCATGTTGAGCATTTTCAGTGATATGATTCAAAAGTGTTTAGAGGTGTTTATGGATGATTTAACAGTGTTTGGTGATTCCTTTGAAACATGCTTGCTTAACCTGAAAGCAGTGTTAAGTCGATGTCAGGAAAAAATTCCTCGTTTTGAACTAGGAAAAATGTCACTTTATGGTCTCTTCAAGAATCGTCCTAGGTCATATTGTCTCATCCAAAGGCATTGAAGTCGACAAATCAAAGATTGAGATGATATCCAAGCTACCTACACCCAAAACTGTTAAAGATGTACGATCTTTTCTTGGGCATGCTAGTTTCTATAGGAGATTCATATAAAATTTCTCTTCTCTATCTCTAGACCACTGTGTAATCTTCTCGCTAAATTCTCTTTATTTGAATGGACATGGGAGTATGAAGGTGCCTTCAGGACGTTAATCACTAAACTCACCTCTGCCTCAATTATGCAACCACCTAATTGGAATTTACAATTCGAGATTATGTGTGACACTAGTGATTACTCAGTTGGGGCAGTCTTAGGACAAAGACGAGAAGGGACACCGTTTTTCGTTTATAATGCTAGCAGAACGCTAAGCAATGCTCAAATAACATATTCCACAACTGAAAATGAATTGCTAGCAATAGTCTTTACCTTGGAAAAATTCCATGCATATCTGATTGGCTCTCCCATCACTATTTTCACTGTCCATACAGCTCTTAAGTACATTCTTTCGAAGAAAGATGCTAAGGCAAGATTGATTAGGTGGATCCTGTTTGTGCAGGAATTCGATCTAACAACCAAGGATAAAAAATGTGTTGAAAACATGGTGGCAGATCACTAATCCCGCTTCGAGTTTAACGACTCTGCTGCTGGACAACCAATTCACGATGACTTTCATGATGAACATCTTTTTGCGGTCACACAAGCACCATGTTACGCACACATTGTCAAATTTTTAGTTTCTGGTGAGTGCCCAACCACTTGGAGTTCACAAGATAAGTGTAAATTCTTGGTTGAGGTACATAATTTTTATTGGGATGACCCATACTTATTGAAATACTACCCCGACCAAATATTAAGACGATGCATTTCTAAAGATGAAGTTCTCAAAGTGTTAGCCTTTTGTCATTCCAACACATTTGGAGGCCATTTCACTGCAAATAAAACTATTACAAAAAGTCTGCAGTGTGGTTTTTATTGGCTCTCTCTATTTAAGGATACAAATGGATTCTACCGCTAATGTGAAAGATCTCAGAAATTATGTGCTTTGTCCCGTAGTCATATGTTGCCTCTTAACCATATTCTTGTCATTGAAGTATTTGATTGTTGGGGTATTGATTTTATGGGACCTTTTCCACCCTTATTTGGATACCTCTACATTCTTCTCGCAGTTTATTATGTGTCTAAATGGGTTAAGGCAGTAGCATGCCGAGTAAATGATAATACTATTGTGGTTAAATTCTTAAAGGAACATGTATTGTCACGCTTCGGTACCCTATGTGACATTATCAGCGATAAAGGGACACATTTTTGCAATCGATCTTTTGAGGCCTTGATGTGTAAATATGGTGTGGTCCATATGATTTCTACTACTTATCACCCATAGACAAATGGGCAGGCAGAATTGGCAAATAGATAGATCAAACAAATATTAGAGAAAATGGTAAACCCTGACGGCAAGGATTGGTCTTTACGACTTCCGGATGCACTTTGGGCATATCGAACTGCTTACAAGTCCCTTCTTGGGATGTATCCCTATATGCTTGTATTTGGAAAGGCTTGTCATTTACCTATTGAATTAGAATATAAAGCCTATTGGGCTATTAAAAATCTTAACTTTGATATGAGTGTTGCAGGTACACAGCGGAAGCTACAGATAACAGAACTTAAAGAACTATAGAATGATGCTTATGACAATTCCCGAAAAATGAAAGCTGCTAATGACAAGCAATTAATGAGTAAAAATTTTGAGCCTAACCTAGAGGTACATCTTTATGATTCCAGACTCCATCTTCACCCCGGCAAGCCTGCGATCCAGGTGGACCGAACCTTTCATCGCGAAGCAAGTTTTTCCCTATGGAGCAGTCGAAGTAAAAGATCCCAAGGACGATAGAGTATTTAAAGTAAATGGACAGAGGCTAAAACTGTTCCTAGACAATCCGATTCCTGCAGCAGTGGATACACCTTTTGCTGACCCTACCTATGCGGATTGAGTTTCTTTTTCCCATTGTTGTACTTTATTTATTTATGTATTTATTTATTTTCTAGTTATTTTTAATCTTTTGCCCTTCCTTCTTTTGTTTTGTTTCATTTTTATTTCTTTTGCAGGATAATTCATTTTTCCATTCAAGTTCATAACATCTCTAATCAGGTGAATTCCTTCCTTGTCTTTGCCTTCTCTGTTGTTACATTGAGGACAATGTTTTATTTAGGTTGGGGTGGTGATATTATCTTGTGCTTCACCTGGATATGTATGTCTTATTCATGTTGTATTTTTAAAAAAAAAAAGAGTTTGCTTGTTGTTTTGTTTGTTTTTAGTCCTTAATAGTTAAACATAGTCCTGTGATGATATTGTTTGTTTTAGGGTGAAATCTTAGAAACGATAAGTCCTTTAATGCACTTTTATATGATAATTGGAATAGTTTATTTATGTTAGACTCGTAAGCTATTAATTATAGGTTTTTAGCAGTGGAAGCCTGGGTAGTTAGGAAGGTGACTAGTTGAAGAAATTACATGTCGCAGAATGATCGTTTGCTTATATTTCTATCATGATTTGCTTGTATTATGACGTATGGTATGGTAAAAATAAAAGAAAAGTCTATGAAGAAATAAAATAAACCACCTATAACCGATAAGCGTGAAGCTACCCATGGGCGAGTATTAGGACCACCATGAGAAGAAATGCTACTTTAAAGGGTAGGTGTGTTGAGAAAAAAGAAAAGAAAAAAAGAATGAAAAAAAACTAAGGAAAAAGAGAAATCATGCCATATTGAGGAAAGCAAAGCAACTACAGAGCGTAATTGAGATATCTAGGTTAGTTTGACCCATTGATCCCAATTTCAAATGAAATCATTAAGTTGGCTTACCTGGGAAAAAGCTGTGAACGAACCTTAACACACACACACACTCTAAGTCTAACTTAGATGATTTATTCAAAGACATAGATTTGAGCTACGTTAAGTACTTTGGAAGTTCTCTAGTTTCATTACTAAGCATTCTTTGTGGACAAAAATTATGTGAAATTATTGGGACTATTTAATTTTTATTTTTGCGTAATTGTGTGGTTTTGAATGACATATGTGGGTGTCGTCGTTGTAATCCCTCACGAGACTATAACTCGTCCACTAGGGACACTTAGGGGTTTAAAGGCTTGTTACATACGCTAAATGTAATCGTGATCCCTACGAAAGTGGATTAGATAGTTCTTATTTATTTTTATTCAGTTTAGTTTTTTTAATTTTTATTTTACGCTTGAATTGCTATGGACTAGCAATAAGCTGGTTGGGGGTTGTGATAAGTACATGAAAACATCACTTATTCAGGTTTATTGTTCAGTATTTAATTACATATTTTATATTTTATAATATAATTTTATCATTATATTAATTTAGAAAATATTTATTATTTAAGTTAGTTTAATAATTTTTGTTTCTCTTAATAATTTAGGAAATGACAAGAATAAAACAAATCCTTAAATTAGAGGAAGACTTTGTAAAATAAACTAATCCTCTAATTATATTTACTGCAAGGTGGCGTGAAAGAATTAATTTTATGAAGAGTCGGGCACATGAACAAGTCATTAAAATAAGAAAGAAGAAAGTGAAGAGAGAGGCATGTCTAAGAGAGAAGCAAGCTAGCCACAATTATTGACCATGAACAAGGATTTGGGACAGTGGAAATCAAATTAAATGAGAAACAAATACAAGGGCAAAGCAGGAAGCAAAACATAAAAGAGGAAAGAGAAAACCAGCCGAAAAATTGGACCAATGGGCCCAGCTGGTGGACTTTTGGGTTCAAACAAATTCTGTTTATTACAAAAAGACATGCAATGTGAATTGAAAAAAGAAGACATACTGCGCATGATTTAAAGAGAGAGAAAGGGTTGTTGTTGCGCAAACAAGGGGGATCTTTGAATGCGCATGCAAAAACTGTTGGATAGTTATGACTCATAGCGTTACTATTTGTACAGATCATGGTGTTGTGGTACAAATTAACTATGTGGCAAAGGAGATTGCTCTCTTATCATTTGTGATTAGATCACTAAGATTTATAAATGATAAGAGGTCCTTATGATTTGTTCCTGGATTGAGAATGAAATGAGACAGTATCATTACACGAAGGATAAATCATTAAATATCCCTAGTCAGAGTATTATCGAGATTGGACATCGATAAATGCGTAAAAGACTAGTATTACACTTGTCCGTGTTATGCGAGATCATAACAGCATAGTTCTTTTATATTTGGGTATTGGATACTCATGCAAGTGTAATAGGAGGTTGTGTTTTACCGATGGCACGGAAAACAGCTTCGCTCTGGATAAACCCCTTTTGGAATTCCATTGGTAGTATGACTATGTGTCTATGGAAGTCCGACATCAGGGTAGGTGTATTTGGTCTTACCATGAAACTTGCACCTCTAATACTTACGACTATAAATATACTTTGGTTTTGGTCGTCCATGGATTTAACTAGTTCTGTGTACGCCTCTACTAGGTATATTGAGAATCGTAGTGTATTGGGTGTGATGTCAAGACGGAAGTATCACTTGAGTCATAGTGGAGATGATGTCACGTAGGATACGGTACTAGTACTCTTAAATGCTGCAGCTATCGGGATATTATGACTAGGTCATGTATATCCGATCATAAAGACTAGTTACCAGACATTTGACATGTGCTTCGTACGGGGCAGACACAGCTCCAGCCTCAGGCCTAGCACGTGACAGTCCGATACTGGATCGATATACACGATACTACGTATACTACGCCTGATATAGATCGCTTATTCATGTAAGCATGTTTTTGGAGAATTGGGTAGGCATGGCGCTTTGTTAGAGGCCAACCTTGTCTTGTAAATCGGTAAAATATAGTACTTGGTACATACGTATTCGGATAGTCCGATAAACGTTTTTACTGCCAACATATCCGGGGATCTCATGGGTCACTTCCCGAAGATTCGCCGAAGACGTATGACTCGCACTTTAATTAATGTGGGATTAATTTGAAGAGCGAGAAAATTAATCTGGGATTAATTACGGAGATATTTTATCTAGGGTAAAATATCATTTAAAGAGAGATAATGATTAATTTGGAATTAATCAAAAATTAATATATTCGATATATTAACGAAATTGGATTTCGACGCGGAATTTAAATTAGATTTTAATTCGGGCGAACGAATTAATTTAGAATTAATTCGTTAGCGACGTGAATAGTAATTATGATTGACATGATTATTTAATTAAAATAGATTTAATCATATCGCGATGAAAATTCGTTAATTTGGAATTAGTGAACCCGAGCCCGGGATTGTTTGTGAGCGCATTCGCATTTCGAATTTGAGTACGGCACGCAAGTCAAATCAAGCGTCAAATTGCTAGTAACTTCAAGCGTCAAATCACTTGTCACTTTGAGTGATGTGACTTGACAACTTGATTGATGTGATATCTAGTCACTTTGAGTGACTTGACAACCTACCATGAATCGTAATCGATGTGATATGAATAGTGATGTGTGATGATGGAAAGCTTTAATGATTTTTACTTTTTGACTTTTGGAAAGTTGAATTTGGTATTTGTTTTAATTGTTTTTTGAAATCAATTAACAAATACACAAAAATGAAACCATTAGCTCTCTCTCCCCCCTTTTGGTATTCGGCCATGGAGGCCAAATACTCCCTCTCTCCTTTTGGTTTTTGAAACCAATTTCTTCACCATTTCAAGGCTTGGTCGAGAACAATTAGAAGAAAGATGAAGATTTGTGGTAAATCTTCAAGGTGCTACCACACAAAGAGTCAATACAAGGTGATAGGGAAACCCATATTTGAGCTTGGAATCACCATGGATAAATCTTGGAGATTGATGATGAAGTTGGAGGATAAAGAACACCATGGCTGTGAACTTCAATCAAAGGGCGTAAAAAGTTTTGTTCTTCGTAGCATCCAATCCGATCAAAATGAGTAGGATTCCGCCATTTTCCTTTGTGTATTCACATGTGTTTCATTGCTTATAAATGATCTTTGGGACTTAATAGAAACCCAACAATGGTATCAGAGCCATTTTGAGCATGAAACTTTTTAGGGTTAAAATTGGGTAAAATCGATTTGAGCATGATTTGATGAAATTGTTTGATTGAGTATGCTTGAATGATGTTTAATTGAAGTTGTATGTGATCAATTTCATGAAAATTGATTTGGAACAATTTTCCCCAAATCATTTAGCTTGGCCGAATGTAGAGTACCATATATGTCATGGTGAATTTTTTGATTTTGATCATTGGATGAGTTGGAATCATTAGGGTAATGTTGATTGTGGATTCAATTGGATTGAAATCGATTTAAACATTAAAAACCCTAAATGGCTGTGGCAAAGAGAGCATGAAATGATGTTGATTTTTGATTAAAATGTGTTGGACATGTTTTGATTATAAAGAGCATAATTAATTAGGTTAATTGATGTTTTCGAAATGTTAAATTGATTAAATAATTATGGCATTACACTTAGGTTAATTAGATTATGAATTTGGAATTTGGTAATTTAATTAATTGGGCTTAAATTGGATTTGGGCTCGTAAAGTTTTAATTGGGATAAATGGGCTTGGTTGGGCCAATTTTGGTTTAGGCAAATTGGTTGGATCCATTTGGGCCCGAAACCATAACCATAAAGTCCAATTATGACTAATGGGCCTTTAAAGTTTAATTGGGCCTAATGTGCCAAAATTGATTTGTAGGCTTATGGGGTTATTCCCTGATTAGGCTTTAGTTGCCGAAGCACACGCCTTAAGAAATTAATTGAAAGCCCATTAGACTTTAATTATTGACATTGGATGTTAATCGGGCTTTGAGACCCATAACGATTAAATTTGGAATTTAAGTCGTAAAGGTTCGTTAATAAAGTATAATATTTAATTTTGAATTAAATAATGAATTAGTATTAAATACAAGTTAAATTTGATTTAATGTTGTAGTTTAATTTGATTCATGAATTCGTACTTTGAGTACTTATTCGCAAAACGAGTTTGACTCGCGCAAAATCAAATCGTTGTTTGAACATTGGGTGGTCATTAATATTCAGATTAATTAATTGGATTAGATTAATTGATAACATGCTTTTGTGAATACATGATTGTGATGCATGAATAATGTATATCGGATGGATATTAGATGGGGGGGGTAATTTTAGAAATTGTTGTAATAAAATTAGAATTTATTAATTGGACCTGCGTGTCCAGCCTATTACCTCCATACTCTTTGTATTTCTCTTCTCACCTATTCCCCTCAAAGTAAATGAGGTTTCTTTAGAAGTCTAGTGTAACGGGTAGAAGTAAATACTTGTGCTAGCGGGAGAGATTTGATCTTGGATCAATGTGCAAAGTATCCATCCGCATATTATTATTATTTATTCATATGCACTTTATTATGTGTTTAGAATGCATGTTTAAGGGTGTATGATGATGAGACCTTAACAAAGATAATAATTTGGTTACCAATTTGCAAGCGAAAAACCCTCACATAATATTAAGCATTTTTCCTTCCATTGAGTGATTCTTACTCAAGATCCAAGACTGGCATTGGCTTGTTGGCTAAAGTCAAGTCCTTTGTCCATCGAGGATGTGTTTGAATCACGAAAGCTTAGTTCCATATCGGTGTCTTGTCCAAGTTGTGGTTTGTTGGCCAAAGTCAAGACCACTTCTTGTCCATCGACATTGATTACGAAGCTTTCCATGGTTAATGTGTCACGCTTAACTGGGATCACTAAGTTTGTTGTGCCAAAGCCAAGGCTTAGTTGATTTAGAAGAATAAGGTTAGGCAATATATTGGATATATTGCCATTTATGAGATATATGTTTCGGACTTGGATGACCCCCTACCGGATCTAGGAATTGGATTGGATCCAATTGATCTTAGAGATCTACCTAGTTAATTATCATACAATTTATTGGCCAAAGTCAAGGTTGTGTGATATTTAACGGGATCATAGCCCACTAGGAAACACGGTTTCCCGAGTACTCGACAGAGGGTTAGAGGCTCGCCGAAAAATAATGGGAGGCAAGTATTAAATTTGCAATATTCGTTTAATTAATTGCATATGTGCTCATTCAAATATCATTCGTCAAATAAATTAAATGTTAGTTGGACTAATACTTAAATCGTTGTTTTAAAAACAGTTGGACTGTATTCAAACTAATTCAATAAATAGTTGATTTTATAATTGGATTATAGTAATCAATATAATTGAATTTAATAAATTAAAATTATAGTTGATTAAATAGTTAGACTATTGTAATCATTATAATGAATAGTACATATAATCGTTGATCAAATAGTTGGACTATTAGAATCAAGATGAAATTGAAAGATTGACATTTAAAACATAATCCTAAGGAAAATGTATTTAAATGGCTTTAATTTTCAACATGGGAAAAAAACCTCAGGATAGTCTTGAAACCGAGAAGTTATTTTATTTGATAAAATGACATCTCGGGCCTAAGTACGGAGTTAAGCAAATAAGTAGAGCATGATCTTTAGAAGATTCATGTGATGATAACTTAAGTGTTTAATCTATTAAGCTTGTCACAATAGACTCCTTAATTTCTTAATCAGAACTGAGGATTAGATCCTTAAAGTATGATGATCAAATTGAAGGATCTTCGTAGATCTATTCTTAGATCTAAGAAATATTAAATTGCAATAATAACTCTTGGAGAGTTAATGACTATTCTTAAGGAGAGAAAGTCAAAGTTTGTAATGAGGCAAGTAGCGTAAGGCGCACCTTACTTTGATATTCTAGATGGCCAAGGCTTGGCCAAGGCTTCTAGAATGTAGAAAATGGGCAAATGCAATATCATTATAATCTTCTGGGAAGATAAAGGACATATCCCAAAATGTCTGCCTAAATTGTGGCAAACAGAGTCACTGATTAGTGACTACCGTATGGACAAGGTGGACATAAAGGAATAAAAGAAAGGGTAGGCTCTAACTTTACAGATGTTTGTCATAAGAATGTGTTGGTTTCCAAAGATGTCCCAAGATCATTTTAAGCCATGAAATGAATGAATATAACTAAGAAGCATGGCGGAAACATACTTACAAAGATCGCTTTTGGATGTGTAGATCAATAAAATTTCCTCCTCCAAGTGCTCTATGATTCGGCCAAGAAGATATTTGAGGAAGATGATGAAGCTCCAAGCTTTTAGAAATCCAAGCTCTAAGATTCGGTTCGCTATCACCTTTATTTGATCCTTGAATTTGTGTTAGCAAATGAAGAAAATTCCAAGTTCTTCTTCAAGGAAGCTCACGGCATTCTTTGTTTTGGAGAGAGAGAAAAGTTTTTGAATTTCACACTTTTGTTTTCTAAAACTCAATGGAAAAAAGCCTTACAAAATTTGGTATATGCCTTTCATGAAGTCAAAGCAAATTTTGGCTCCAAAAATCCATTAAATACACACAACCACCTCCATCATGAATAGTGACAGCATGTCACTCACAAAAAGTGACTTTTGACATCCATCACCTTTTCATGACAAGTGATGTGACTCGCGATGTGACTTGTGGGCCCCACTCAATTAAAAATGCGAGTGTGTCCGTAAACACTTCTGGGCTCGGTTTCGCTAATTCTGAATTAACGAACTTCTGTAGCGACGTAATTAAATAATTATGCCTATTGAAATTACTATTCACGTCACTAACGAATTAATTCTAAATTAACTCGTTTGCCCGATTTAAAATCTGATTTTCATTCCGCGTCAAAATATAATTTCTTTTAATATATCGAATATATTATTTTATCGATTAATTCCAAATTAATCTTTCTCTCTCTTCAAATAGTACTTTATCCAAGATAAAGTTTCTCCGTAATTAATCCTAGATTAATATAGTTCGAATCAAACGTCATCGGTGAATCTTCAGGAAGTGACCCAAGAGATCTCCGGATATATTTGCAGTAAATACGATCGTCGGACTATCCGAACACGTACGTACCTCATTCTAACGTTTTTATCGATTTACGAGACAAGGTTGGCTTCTAGCAAAGCGCCATGCCTACCCAATTCTCCAGAATATTCTTACTGGAATATAAGATCTTTATCAGGCGTAGTATATCGTAGTATTATGTATTGTGATCCGTATCGGATGTCACATGCAAGGCATGAGGCTTGAATTGTGTCTGCCCCTTACGAAGCACATATCGGATATCAAGTAGCTAGTCCTTTTGAATCGGATAATCATGACCTTGTCATATTATCCTGATGGTTGCAACAACTATGAGAACTAGTTCTGAATCCCTGCGTGATCATCATCTCCATATGTCTGAAGTGATACTTCGGTCTTGACATCACATCCAATACACTACGATTCCAAATAAACCCAGCAGAGGTGTACACAGAACCTGTTAAATCCCTGGATGACCAAAACCAAAGTTTACCGATTGTCGCAAGTACTAGCGATGCAAGTCTTAGGTTAAGACCAAATACACCTACCCTGAAGCGGACTCCCATAGACACAAATACATACTACCAATGGGATTCCGCGGGGTCTATCCAGAGCGAACCTGTTTTCCATTCCATCGGTAAAACACAACCTCCTATCGTACTTGGATAAGTATCCAATACTTAAATATATGAGAACTATGTTGTTATGCCCTCACAACGCGCACAAGTGCAATACTACTCTATTCCGCATAATCGATGTCCAATCTCGATAACACTACGACTATGGATATTTAATGATTAAACCTTTATGGATTGATACTGTCTCATATCATCTCAATCTGGAACTAATCATAAGGACTTTTACCATAATATATATCAAAGTAAATGAATCATAAAACGGTAAAAGGCATTTTGATTATAACATAGTTAATTTTGTACAAAAACACAATGTCTTTTACAAACAGTGACGTTATGGGTCATAACTGTCCAACAATCTCCCACTTGGCCTATAGCCAGTCACTCAAGCCATCTAATACCCGAACTATGTACATGTCGCTCAAACTTTTGCTGAGGAATGCTTTCATCATCGGATCTACCATGTTGTCATCTGATGCGACCTTCTTGACCTTCACATCGCCACGATGTATAATCTCACGTATCAGATGGAAACATCAAAGAACATGCTTGGATCGTTGATGACACCGCGGTTCCTTAGCCTGCTTTATAGCCCCGTTATTGTCACAATACAATGGAATGGGCTCAGCATCTAACTGAACAACTCCTAATCCAATTAGGAATTTTCGGATCCAAACTGCTTCCTTTGCTCCTTCAGCTGCAGCAATGTACTCCGCTTCAGTTGTTGAATCGGCAACTGTCTCTTGCTTGGAAAATTTACAACTCACTGCTCCGTTATTCAAATAAAATATGTACCCTGATTGTGACTTACATTCGTCTTTATCGGTTTGGAAACTTGTATCGGTATACCCAGTTACCTCAAGTTCTCCACCTCAATAGATTAAGAAAGCATCCTTAGTTCGTCTAAGATACTTTAGGATATCTTAGCCGCTATCCAGTGACCTTCAACTTGATCGGCCTGATAGCGACTACACATGCTAAAAGCATAGGAGACAACGGCATAGTTCTCATATATTTGGGTATAGGATACTCATGCAAGTGTAATAGGAGGTTGTGTTTCACCGATGGTACGGGAAATAGCTTCGTTCTTGATAGACCCCCTCAGAATTCCATTGGTAGTATGACTATGTGTCTATGGAAGTCCGAAATCAGGGTAGATGTATTTGGTCTTAACTTGAGACTTACACCGCTAATACTTGCGACAATCAATATACTTTTATGGCGGTCGTCCAGGGCTTTAACAGATTCTGTGTACGCCAATACTGGGTATATTGAGAATCGTAGTGTGTTGGGTCTGATGTCAAGACGGAAGTATCAGTCCAGTCTTAGTGGAGACGATGGTCACGTAACATACGATATTAGTACTCTTAAATGCTGCAGCTATCGGGATAAAATTACTAGGTCAGGTTTATCCGATTATAGAGACTAGTTACCAGACATCTGATATGTGCTTCGTACGGGGCAGACACAATTCCAGCCCCATGCCTAGCACGTGATCATCTAACACTGGATAGAAATATACAATACTACATATACTATGCCTGATACAAATCCTTTATTCCTGTAAGGATATTTCCAGAGAATTGGGTAGGCATGGCGTTTTGCTAGAGGCCAACCTTGTCTTATAAATCGATAAAACGTAGTACGAGGTACTCACGTGTTCGGATAGTCCAACGACCGTATTTACTGCCAACATATCTGGGGATCTCATGGGTCACTTCCCAAAGATTCACCGATGACGTATGACTCGCACTTTAATTAATCTGGGATTAATTAGAAGAGAGAGAAAATTAATCTGTGATTATTTCGGACATATTTTTTCTAGGATAAAATATCATTTAAAGAGAGATAATGATTAATTTGGAATTAATCGGTAAATTAATATTTTGATATATTAAACAAAATTGGATTTAGACGCGGAATTAAAATTAGATTTTAATTCGGATGAACGAATTAATTTAAAATTAATTCTTTAGCGATGTGAATAGTAATTATGCTTGGCATAATTATTTAATTAAATTAGATTTAATTACGACGTAACGGATAAATCGTTAATTTGGAATTAACGAACCCGAGCCCGAGATTATTTGCGAGCGCATTCGCATTTCGAATTCGAGTGCGGCACGTAAGTCAAATCAAGTGTCAAATCATTAGTCATTTCAATCATCAAATCACTTGTCACTTTGAGTGATGTGACTTGACAACTTGATATAACTTAATAGACTTGATTTGACTTGATGGACATTGATGTTGGAGTGTGGAACACTCAAGGATCACGCCCAATGACAGTGAACTGCCTCTGGTTTACCGAGAATGGGAAGCCATTTTTGTGGTTTTGTGGCAAAATCCAAGTGCTAGCACACTCCCGAGAGGGATACGAAGGTGATAGGAAAATCCACCCACGAGACGGGAACCATTTGATTCAAGCTTGGAGCTCAAAATCATCACTTAAAACTGAAAATTTTGGACAGTGGACTGCACTGCTTGGGCGCCACTTTGGAGGCCAAAAAAAAATTTTATTTGTTGCCGTATCATCTCAACCGATCGATGTGAGTATTCCGCTACCTCCGTTGATATATTCACTTGTTATTTTCATGCTTATATTGATCTTGGGACCTAATTAGAAACCAACAATGGAATCAAGAGCCTAAGTTTGAGCATGAAAGTTTTAGGGCTTAAAATTTGGGTCAAATCATTTTGAGCATGATTTTTTGAAATTGGATGAATGAATATGCTTAAATATGTTTTAATTTAAGATTGATTGGATCAATTTGAAGAAATAATGTTTGGAACATTTTCCCCAAATACTTTGGTGTGGCCGAATGTAAAGGAGCCCTATAGGTCTTGGATTTTTTTTGATTTTTGAACATTGGATGTGTTGGAAATCATTCGGGATGTGGATTTGATATCAATTATGTAATTAATTGGATTGAATTCGAATCGGATAAAAATCCTCTCTTTGGCCGAGACTTTGAAGCATGTATATGGGTTTGATTTTTCATGAAATGTGTTGGATATTTTTTTTGAAGTTGAGCATGATTAATTGGACAAATTTGTGTTTTAGAAATATTGATTTGGGTGATTAATCATGTAATGCACTTTAGGTAATTAAATTACGAAATTGGATTTATGTATTTTAATTATTTGGGCCTTTAAATTGGATTTGGGATTTAAGGCAAATTGGATTGGATCCAATTGGGCACAAAATCACTTCCGTTAAGCACAAATGCGACTTAATTAACCTTTAAAGTTTAATTGGGCCTAATGGGCCAAGATTGATTTATGGGCTTATAGGGTAAATCCCGGATTAGATTTTGGTTATTCGGTTTGACCCGAGTTGAATTTACGTTGGACGTTAATCGGTCTTTGAGATGCGTTACGATTAAATTTGGAATTTAAGTCGTAAAAGGTTTATTATTAAAGTGTAATGTTTAATTTGGAATTAAATAGTTGAATTAGAATTAATTGCATATTGAATTGGATTTAATTATGTAGTTTAATTTAATTCGAGAATTCGTACTTTGAGTACTTATTCGCAAAACGAGTTTGACTCGAACAAAATCAAATCGTTGTTTGAACATGGATGATCACTAATTATCAGATTAATTAATTTGATTAGATTGATTGATAACATGCTTGTGTGAATACATGGTTGTGATGAATGAATAATGTACATCGGATGGATATTAGTCGGGTGGGGGCAATTTTGGAAATTGTTGTAATAAATTTGATTTATTAATTGGACCTACGTGTCCAGCCTTATCACCTCCACATTCTTTGTATTCTCTTCTCACCTATTCCCCTCATTTAAATGAGGTTTCTTTAGAAGTGTAGTGTAACGGGTAGAAGTAATACAAGTGCTAGCTTGAGAGAGAAAATGAGTGATTTGATCTAGGATCAATGTGTAAAGTATTCATGCGCATATCATTATTATTTATTTTCATATGCGCTTTATTATGTGTTTAGAATGCATGTTTAAGGGTGTATGATGATGAGACCTTAACAAAGATAATAAATTGGTTGCCAATTTGCACGCGAAAAACCCTCGCAATATATTAAGCGTCATTCCTTCCATTGAGTGATTCTTACTCAAGATCTAAGACGGCATTGGTTTGTTGGCCAAAGTCAAGGCCTTTGTCTGTCGAATATGTGTTTGAATCACGAAAGCTTTGTTCCATATCAGTGTCTTGTCTAAGTTGTGGTTTGTTGGCCAAAGTCAAGACCACTTCTTTTCCATCGACATTGATTACGAAGCTTTACATGGTCAATGGGTCACGCTTAACTGGAATCATTAAGCTTGCTGAACCAAAGCCAATGCTTAGTTGATTCAGAGGAAAAAGGTTAGGTAATACATTGGATGTATTGGCATATATAAGATATAATGTTTCAGACTTGGATGTCCTCCTACAGGATCTAGGAATTGGATTGGATCCAATTGATCTTAGAGATCTACCTAGTTAATTGTCATACAATCTGTTGGCCAAAGTCAAGATTGTGTGATATTTAACGGGATCCTAGCCCACTAGGAAACACGGTTTCTCGAGTACTAGACAGAGGGTTAGAGACTCGCCGAAAAATAGTGGGAGGCAAGAATTGAATTTGCAATATTCATTTAATTACTTGCCATACGCGCTCAAATAAATATCATTCGTCGTTTTAATTAAATATTAGTTGGACTAATATTTAAATCGTTGTTTTAAATAAATAGTTTGACTATATTCAAACTATTCATTTATAGTTGATTTTATAATTGGATTATAGTAATCAATATAATTGAAATTAATCTATTAAATTATAGTTGATTAAATAGTTGGACTATTGTAATCATTATAATAAATAGCACCTAAATCGTTGATTAAATAGTTGGACTATTAAAATCAAGATGAAATTGAAATATTGACGTTTAATACATAATCCTAAAGAATATGTATTTAAATGGTTTAATTTTCAAATTGGGATAAAATTACAGGATGGTCCTGGAAAATAATAAGTTATTTTATTTGATAAAATAATATATTAAGCCACAGCTCGGAGTTAAACAAATAGTCGAGCATAATCTTTGGAAGATCATACAATGATAACTTTAGTGCTTAATCCATTAAGCTTGTCGCAGTAGACTCCTTAATTTCCGAATCAGAAATAAGGATTAGATCCTTAAAGTATGGTAATGAAATTGAAAGATCTTCATAAATCTATACTTAGATTTTAGAAGTACTGAAATTGCAATAATAACTCTTGGAGGGTTAATGACTATTATCAAGAAGATAAAGTCAAACTTTACAATTAGGCAAGTTGCGCAAGGCGCACCTCACTTTGATATTATAGAAGGCCAAGGCTTAGCCAAAGGCTACTGGAATGTTGAAAAGGGCAAAGGCAAGATCATTATAATCTTATGGGAAGATAAAAGACATATCCTAAAATGTATGCTTAAACGTGGAAAACAGGATCGCGGAAACGTGACTGTCGTTTGGACAAAATCAAACATGAAGGAATTGAAGACGAGCAAGGCTCCGACTTCAAATATGTTCGTCAAAATTATGTTCACTACTAGTATTGAAATTGGACTTTAAATACTTAGTATGGTAAATAAAATATATGTACTGATGTGAAGAATTTGCTATGAGCAGGATACTGACTTCAGTTGAGATATATCTGCTTAATGGAAACGAGATGAAAGTCGTTGTTTTAACCGCATATACCTATGTTTAGGAACTACCCTCGGTATGTACTTAAATTGGGAAATGTTATAATGTAACTAGTTTGACTAGATACATTATCTCTATATCAGTGTTTAACCAGCTGCGGGTGAACCTTTATATTCTAGAGCACTAAAATGTTTTATTATATAAAGATGATATTGAGATAAACACATTAGATGTAAATAACAGTATTTATATTTTGAATATAAATAATATCTCGAACATATAACATGAAAAACAAATAGCTCAAACTGATTTGATAAAGAGAAACTTGATTATGGCATTGATGCCTGGGACACAATCAAACAAGAATCGTATATCCGCACTTTTGAAGAGTGGGTACTAGGACAAATTTGATTCCATTCAAATAAAGTCTACGAATCTAGTTTATTGGGCAAAGTGCCTAAAACACTATTTACTTGGTAAAAGTGCAAATACCACAGATCTGTTAGCCATAGTTCATAGTGAGGCAAGTGGGCCCATGTCTAGCTAGGCTAGATGTGGATATGAATATTTCGTGACCTATACGGATGTGGCATCTCATTCTGGTTATGTGTTTCTTTTGAAGAACACAAATCGGAAACTTTTACAGTTTTTGACACGAAATAGACAAACAGATCGGCTAAAGTATTAAATCATCACGGTGAGACCGTAATGGAAAATACTTAAGCAATAAGTTTCTAATATACTTGAAAGAGTATAGTATTCTTTCAAATGAGGACTCCTCCCGGAACACGTCAATTTGACAGTGTGTCCGAACTGAGTAACCGAATTTTGTTAGACATGATAAGGTTAATCATGAGTCGCTCTGAGCTATCTTTTCCTTCAACAGATAAGCATTGACAGTGCAGAACTTATTTAGAATAAGGTTCCATTAAAATCTGTTTGAAAGATTTAATATTAGATATGAACAGGAAAGAAACTGGGTTTCACATTCCTGTATATTTGGGTATGCTAGGCATACGTTTAGATGATACCAAACAAGAACCCAAATTGAATAAGTGCCAATTGTAGGATATCCTAGGGATACCATAAGTATTGTACTTATGCATCTCACCTAAGAACAATTAGATTGTTGCTCATCATGCAGTTTTCCTAAGAGGAATACCGATATGCAGTGGTTAGTGGGAGGATAGTAAAACTCGATGAAAATCGGAGTAATAATGTCCAAGGAACCGAATCTTAATGGAAAATAAATAGTTCATTAAGGATGAAACTATTACCAGTAATATTCGAATACACAAGAACTGCATAGGTCGGAGAGAGTAAGAAAATAACCTGGGGTATGGGTTTCTGATCTCACCTAATAAGATGTCAATCTTATTGAAGAATACCAATAGACTACGTATGAGGTAGTGATTCAAGGTATCGACTCCCTATTATGGCAAAGTGCTATATAATCTGAAATGGATTCCATGTATATCAATTGTGTTTAGAATACTAGTTATTGTACTGCAATGCATTGTGCCTACTGGTACTATATGAGTCTTCAAGGAAGACATACATGGAAGGCAACATACCAACGTATAAAACTAGGCTTTTAACGGAAAGGTATCGTTATCAACATTGTGTTGATTTTGATTCAACCTTTTAACTGTTGCCATGGTAAATCTATTTGGATGATGCTTGTTGAAGCTGCATGTTTCATTTATGAAATATGACAGCTGAACGGGAAAATCACTTTCCTGAAAAGGAAACCTTTTGAAGGATGTTTATAACATCCTGACGGTTTTGTCGTACCAAAACTAGCAAACAAGGTTTGCAGGTTGTTCGATCCATGTTTGGATTGAAGCAAGCATTGAATTCTTGGAATTACCGTTTTGATGTAATCATAATAGTTTATGATCTGATTCAAAATGAATATAATTCTTGTGTATTTAAGGAGGTTAGTGGGAGCGCAATGACAGTGGTGTCCAATAAATAATGATAATATATGTCATTTCTTGGAAATGATATTCCCATAAAAAAAATTGGTGAAAGCTTGGCTTTCGAGAAAACTCTCCGAGAAAATAGTACATTGAAAAATGTACTCGACCTGGTGTCTCATACGCTTTGAGCATATGGATTCACAAACAGACCAATCCAAGTGATAGCTACTGGTTTGATGTTAAGAACATTCGTTAGTATCTTAGAGATCTAATGATGCTCTCTGAATCTGTGGAGAATGAGAACTTGAAGTGACTGGGATCACTACTGCAAGTTTCCTAAACCGATAAAATAACTAGGAGTCGCAAACGGTACTATACAGTTTGAATAACGGTACAGTGAGCTGGAAATCTTCCAAGCAAGATACTGTTACCGAATAAACAACAAATGCGGGTAATTGCTGCAGCTGAGCCAGCAATAGAAGCCATCTAAGTCAATAACAAATCTAATTAGATTAGATATAGTTCTGTTAGCAGCTGAGCTAGGCGTCACTACAGGCTAAAGAATTAATGGTCTCATCGAAGATCCATATACATACTTCGATATTCATCTGATTCGTTCGGATCATATATCGTGGCGATGTGATCGTATAAATCGCATCAGACGATGATCATGCAAATCCACTGACAAAAGTGTTTTCTCAGCAATTTGAGCCAACCGTACATAGTTCGTGTCTTAAGCACTCGAGTGACTGGCTATAGGCCAAGTGGGAGATTGTTGGACAATTATGACCCATAGCGTCACTATTTGTACATATCATGGTGTTGTTGTACAAATTAACTATATGACAAAGGAGATTGCACTCTTATCATTTGTGATTAGATCATCAAGATATATAAATGATGAGAGGTCTTTATGATTTGTTCATTGATCGAGAATGATATGAGACAGTATCAATCAACGAAAGATAAATCATTAAATATCCCTAGTCAAAGTATTATCGAGATTGGATATTGATAAATATGTAAGAGACTAGTATTACACTTGTGAACGTTGTAAGGGCACAACGACATAGTTCTTATATATTTGGGTATAGGATACTCATGCAAGTGTAATAGAAGGTTGTGGTTCACCGATGGTACGGGAAACAGATTCGCTCTGGATAGACCCCCTAGGAATTCCATTGGTAGTATGATTATGTGTCTATGGAAGTCCGAAATCAGGGTAGGTGTATTTGGTCTTAGCCTGAGACTTACACCGCTAATACTTGCGACAATCAATATACTTTGGTTGCGGTCGTCCAGGGCTTTAACAGGTTCTGTGTATGCCAATACTGGGTATATTGAGAATCGTAGTGTGTTGGGTGTGATGTCAAGACGGAAGTATCACTCCAGTCTTAGTGGAGATGATGGTCACGTAGGAAACGGTATTAGTACTCTTAAATGCTGCAGCTATCGGGATAAAATGACTAGATCAGGTTTATCCGATTATAGAGACTAGTTACCAGACATCCGACATGTGCTTCGTTCGGGGCAGACATAACTCCAACCCTAGGCCTAGCACGTGATCATCCGATACTGTACAGAAATACACAATACTACGTATACTATGTCTGATACAGATCCTTTATTCCTGTAAGGATATTTCCGGAGAATTGGGTAGGCATGGCACTTTGCTAGAGGCCAACCTTGTCTTGTAAATCGGTAAAATGTAGTACGAGGTACTCACGTGTTCGGATAGTTCAACGACCGTATTTACTGCCAACATATCCGGGGATCTCATGGGTCACTTCCCAAAGATTCACCGATGACGTATGACTTGCACTTTAATTAATTTGGGATTAATTAGAAGAGAGAGAAAATTAATCTAGGATTAATTTTGGACAGATTTTATCTAGGATAAAATATCATTTAAAGAGAGATAACGAATAATTTGGAATTAATTGGTTAATTAATATATTTGAAATATTAAACGAAATTGGATTTCGACGCGGAATTAAAATTAGATTTTAATTCAGGAGAATGAATTAATTTAGAATTAATTCGTTAGCGACGTGAATAGTAATTATGCTTGGCATGATTATTGAATTAAATTAGATTTAATTACGACGCAACGGATAAATCGTTAATTTGGAATTAACGAACCCGAGCCCGAGATTATTTGCGAGCATATTCACATTTCGAATTTGAGTGCGGCACGTAAGTCAAATCAAGTGTCAAATCATTAGTCATTTCAAGCGTCAAATCACTTGTCACTTTGAGTGATGTGACTTGACAACTTGATAGACTTGATATAACTTGATAGACTTGATATGACTTGATGGACATTGATGTTGGAGTGTGGAACACTCAATGCTCAAGCCCAAAGGCAGTGAACTGCCTCTGCTTTGCCGAGAATGGGAAGCCATTTTTGTGGCTTTGTGGCAAAATCCAAGTGCTAGCATACTCCCGAGAGGTATACGAAGGTGATAGGGAAACCCACCCACGAGCCGGGAACCATTTAATTCAAGCTTGGAGCTCAAAATCATCACTCAAAATTGAAAATTATGGACAGTGGACTGCACTGCTTGGGAGCCACTTTAGAGGCAAAAAACAAATTTTATTTGTTGCCGTATCGTCTCAACCGATCGATGTGAGTATTTTGCTACCTCCATTGATGTATCCACTTGTTATTTTCATGCTTATATTGATCTTGGTACCTAATTAGAAACCAACAAAGACTTCCACCAATTTCTCCACCAATTGCTCCACCAAACATGACATCAAGCATGGCACCAAACATGACACCAAATCCTCCACCAAACATGCAATGTTTGACATTTTTTATTTTATATTTTTGAAAATGACTTAAGTAATTACACATAATTCACTTTTGAATGTTTTATCAATTTTGGTCAAGGAAACTTTAGAATTCGAAATTATTATGAACTTAAAATGGTAGATCTTTGAGTTTTATTTAATTTGGAACTTGAATTACCTCAATATGATATCAGACTAAAAAGTTATGGCCAAAAAATGACAATTGCGAAAAGTTGGAATTTCCAAAATTATACTTCGTTAGAACACCATTTCAAGTTTCCAATCTCCAAAATCAAAATGTCAAGTCAAGTTTTTGTTCTTATTTGTTCCATATTTCATCTTAAATGATTCCATTGAGTCCCAATTTTTTTAATATGTAAAATAAACTAAAACACATCAAAACCGAGAAACTAAACAAAATATTAGGTCAAAGGAGCGGTAAATATTGATATATTTTCTACTCATCACACCCCCAACCTAACATTTTGGTAGTCCTCGAGCAAAATAATAAAATACAATACAATAAATAAATCACGATTTCATTTAGCGTATGCATCAAGCTTTTAAACCCCTAGGTGTCCTTAGTGGACGAGTTGTAGTCTCGTGAGGGCTTACAGTGAAGATACCCACAATCGTTAATCTAATACACACAAAAGCAAAAAAATAAAAGAAAAGAGAATAAACAAGTTAGTGACTAAACAAGGGAAACTTCTTATCCAAGTTAGTAGTTGTTTTCTTTCTTTCTAAATTACCAAATAAATAAATTCTCCGATTATTTTTACTATTCTTCATATACACAACCAATAAGGTATTAATAAAATCATTGTGTCTATAATATTCATAAGTATAGTTGAAAAGAGAGTAATATTTTTGTCCTAAAGTTATATCAGAATTCACACCTTTTTAGCAATGAATTTTTTTTTCTTTTTTTTTCCTTTTTTTTTTCATATAATAAAGAAAGAAACATTTTCAATCCATGTAACTAGCTTTGGGCCAATGACTCCCAAACCAGTTGGATTTAGGGAATTAGGTGTTAATACACCCCTACGGATTTAATTACTCGGATTTCAGATGTTTTTATTATTTTTATAAAACATCTTTGATCCATGAAGTGACTTTTGGCCCAGTGACTCCCAAGCCAGTTGCCTTTAGGGTATTAGGTATTAAAACACCCTACGGACTTAATGGCTTGGATATCAAACGGTTTTTTTTATGCACACTTTTTTTTTAATTCCATAGCTTTTTATATGTTTCCTCCAATTAAACTAGAGCACTGAATATTATAAACTTTTTAAATACATCTCATGGCTGTATGTTACCATGCTTGTTGATAATACTTGTCACCTGAACATATGAAGATCCAATTTAGTCAGTATTATGGAGAATTCACAAATTAAAAAATTCAAAAGGAAATAAACAAAAATTAACTTGTTACGAAATAATTTGAGATACGTCTCAAGAGTTTAAACTCCCTACATAGCTATCTCACACCAATTTCACCAGATTAATCAAATTAAAAACACAAAACAAAAAAAATATATATTTTTTAATTCTTAAAATTTTTTTTAATTTTTTTGAAATTTTTTTTACTAAAAATAGCACAATAAAAATAAGATACTCTACAATTATTCCCTCCAACCTAAATAAGACATTGTCCCCAATGTCTTAAAAATGAGAAGATGAGTTTAGAAGATAGTACCTGGTTAGTTGAAATTCGACCTCTAAAAATATCAATTCAAGGTTAAGATCCAGATTTATCCGATGCTTTTTACCACGATCGTTATCATATCAGTTTATCTTGGAAAGAATAGGGTCAATTTGTGGTTCAAAGGCTAAGATTTGGTCAATTAAATCATGAGCAGTACTTGTAGTAAAGATGAGTTATTTTAAAGGTTTTGACACAACCCATTTCTCTGGGCATCATCAAGAAACACACAAAGAAAATCATAAAATCCATCAGTATTAAATAGTCTAATCGGTTTCTTGTGTATGTTCAGGTTCGCCCAATATAGTACTGTAAAAATTTCCTCCATCGTACCCTAGGCACCTAGCAAAGGAATAAAAGTATCAGCATGGTTAATCATTTCTACCAATCATTCAAACATACCTGGTATGATAAGTTCCTCTTTGTTTGATGGTCCTATAAGATTCGCCTCTGCCAAAGGTTTTAGGATGATTCCTAGAACTTGTCTACGTCCTTCCTGTACAGCCCTTGAAACGATAACCATTAGTCCAAGATTGCCACCACCATATACTAAGTGCATATTCCTTTCAGCTATAACTCTACCCAATTCTTGTGCTGCTTCAACGAACTCCGACATAGAACCAACACTAGTACCGCAAAACTCACATATATTTACAACTCGTCCTCTTGAAGTGGCTTCCATTTTTTTTATTATTTTATTTATTTATTTTTCAACTCTGGATATGTTCAAGAATGCACTGATGAGCTGAATTTATAGAACCTGAAAAAAGGTGAGTAATAATAGCACTAGTACCTATCAAATAACAATTATTAGCTAAACAGTAAAATATATCGTGAAATTCAAAAAATCTAGATCCTATCGGAGAAAATAAAAGGAAAAAACAAAACAAAATAAATAAAAATTATTAGATATATAAAAAGAGAAAATAATATTTACAGGAAGAAATATCTTGAATGACGTCTATGCTTCAGGGACAAGTTTCCCATCCAATTTTCTTATAAATTGGTAAACAGGGTCTTTTAGAGTCTGATTCCCGAGACTTAAATGTTGTATTTCTTTTCAAAATTGTGTATATAACATGTGAATTGCATGATGCACATATCCACTGGAACGTGTCTCAAGAGTCTTAGATATGTCATCCAAAGACTCCTAACTCAAGCCATCCCTAATGAATTTAATTTTACCTTCACGGTTATCAGACACCATTCCTAAAGAATAACAATGAGTATTACATCTCTTCCGTACACATTTATAACAAACACTCATTCTTTTAGCTCATCTCTTTTTTGCATAGCTTCTTCTTCCAAAAATAGGCAAATATCATTAGGAATACCTTTAATCATCATAAGCCTCATTCAATCCAAGCGAGCTTTGTAAACTTTCATAAGAGAGTTTTGAGAGAGAAAAGGAAATTACTTGTGAAGATTTGCGAAAATATCTTCCATCCTGAAATGTGACTTTACCTATATAAAATAAACACACAAAAATAAAACACACCAAATCTGAATATATACACAAATTGCATGGATTACCTCCCAGCTAGCGCTAAGTTTATCATCGTCAACTAGACATGACTGTCTAAATATTATGCTGGATCTGAAAGTGTGACACTTTCTTTTTGTTGCTCATTTGATTCCCTATAGTAGTGCTTGACACGGTTGTTATTAACTTTGAATGCTTCATTGGTGTTGGGATCAAGTAACTCAACTGCTTCAGATGGTAAAACCTCAGTAATCACAAATAGACCTAACCATCTTGATTTCAACTTTCTAGCGAAAAGTTTGAACCTTGAATTGTATAACAACACTTGCTACCTCGGTTCTAATTTTTTGGGCACTATTTCTCGATCATGCCATTTCTTGGTCTTATCTTTGTATAATATGGCATTCTCATAAGCATGTAGGCGAAATTCCTCCAATTCGCTGAGTTGGTGGAGTCGTCTTTCTCCTACTACTTGTGGATCAAGATTTAACTTCTTCAGTGCCCACTACCTTTGTGTTCAAGCTCCATTGGCAGATGGCATGCTTTCCCAAACACCATTCGATATGGGGACATACTAATGGGTGTCTTGTAACCTGTTTGGTAGGCCCATAATGCATCATCCAATTTTGTAAACTAGTCCCTCTTTGTTGATCCAACGGTTCTCTCTAGGATTCTTTTGATCTCCATATTTGAAACTGTTGGAGTTTTTCAAGGTCCCAAGATCAAAACTCAAGCATGAATCATAAGTGAATACAACGACGGAAGTGCGGAATACTTACATCGAGCGGTTGAGCGACGATTTGGGCAACAAAATTTGGATTTTGCTCACTGTTTGGGCGGCAGTGGGCTGCTATAAACAGTGACATGCGCCCCTTGTCTTCAAGTTTTGAAGCTCCAAGCTTCACCGAATGGGTTCCCGGCTCATGGGTTAACTTCCCTATCACCTTCGCATTGAACTCGGAGTGTGCTAGCACTCTTGTTTTGCCACAAAACACACTTGGCTTCCCTTTTGTCCCTCCATTTCCACAGCAGTGAGCTGCCAAGAAGAGAGAGCAAAATGCGTGAGAGAAGAGAGGAGAAGAAGAGGAGAGAGAGGAGGGAAAGTGATGCTTATGTGTGTATACGGTTTTGCCTTTTGTTTTATGCATCAAATGCATATGAATTTCATTTGAAATTCATTTCAAAGCCATTTGGCTTTAAATGCCAACCACACACATCACCTTTCAATCATCAAGTCACATCACATCACTTACATCATTCAATCAATCCAATCAATTGTCACATCAATCAAAGTGACATGATTTGACGCTTGATGTGATGCTAGATGCGACTAGTGATTTGACGTTTGATTTGACGTGCCGCACTCGAATTCTAAATACGAATGCGCTCGTAAAAAATCTCGGGCTCGGGTTCGCTAATTCCAAATTAATGAATTTTCTGTTGCGTCGTAATTAAACGATTACGCCAAGCGAAATCACTATTCACGTCGCTAACGAATTAATTCTAAATTAATTCGTTCGCCCGAATTAAAATCCAATTTTAATTCCGCGTCGAAATCCAATTTCGATTATTATATCAAATATATTAATTCCTCGATTAATTCCAAATCAATGTTTCTCTCTCTTTAATCGTTTTTTTATCGTAGATAAAATATCTCCACAATTAATCCCAGATTAATTTTCTCTCTCTTCTAATTAATCCCAGATTAATATAAGTGCGAGTCATACGTCATCGGTGAATCTATGGGAAGTGACCCATGAGATCCCCGGATTTATTGGCAGTCAAATCGGTCGTCGGACTATCCGAACACGTAAGTACCAAGTACTACGTTTCACCGATTTACAAGACAAGGATGGCTTCTAGCAAAGCACCATGTCTATCCAATTCTCCGAAAATATCCTTACAGGAATAAGGATCTATATCAAGCGTAGTATACCGTAGTATTGCGTACATCGATCCAGTATCGGACGATCACATGTTAGGCCTGGGGCTGGAAATGTGTCTGCCCCGTACGAAACATATATCGGACATCAAGCAACTAGTCTCTTTAAATCGGACAATCCTGACCTAGTCATATTGTCCCGACGGTTGCAACCTTTTATAGAGTACTAGTTCTGTATCCTGCGCGATCATCATCTCCATATGTCTGAAGTGATACTTCCATCTTGACATCACACCCAATACACTACGATTCTCGATAAACCCAGAAGAGGTGTACACAGAACCGGTTAAGGCCCCGAACCACCAAAACCAAAGTTTACCGATTGTCGCAAGCACTAGTGATGCAAGTCTCAGGTTAAGACCATATACACCTACCCTGATGCGGCCTCCCATAGACACGCAGACATACTACCAATGGGATTCCGCGGGGGTCAATCCAGAGCGAAGTTGTTTCCCGTACCATCGGTGAAACACAACCTCCTATTACACTTGCATGAGTATCCAATACCCAATATATGAAACTATGCCGTTGTGCCCTCACAAACGCGCACAAGTGTAATACTAGTCTATTCTGCATTATCGATGTCCGATCTCGATAATACTCCGACTAGGGACATTTAATGATTTATCCTTTGTGGACTGATACTGTCTCATATCATTCTCCGTCCAGGAACAAATCATAGGGACCTCTCATCACTTATATATCTAGGTGATCTAATCACAAATGATGCAAGAATCTCCTTGATTACATAGTTAATTTGTACAACAACACCGTGATCTTGTACAAATAGTGACGCTATGGGTCATAATTGTCCAACAATCTCCCACTTGGCCTATAGGCAGTCACTCGAGTGTCTGACACCCGAACTATGTACGGTTGGCTCAAACTGCTGAGAAAATCTTTCGTCAGCGGATTTGCATGAATATCATCTTGATGCAATTTATTCGATCATCACATCGCCACGATGTATGGTCCAAACGAATCAGATGAATATGTAAGTATGTATCTGGATCGTTGATGAGACCATTAATTCTTTAGCTTGTGCTGATGCCTAGCTCAGTTGCTAACAGAACTATATCTAATCTAATTAGATATTCATCGACCCAAATGACTTCTATTGCTGCCTCAGCTGCTGCAATTAACCCGCATTTGTTGTTTATGCGGTAACAGTGTCTTGCTTGGAAGATTTCCAGCTTACTGCACCGTTATTCAAACTGTATAGTACTGTTTGCGACTTTTAGTCGTCTTTATCGGTTATAGGAAACTTGCTACAGTGATCCCAGTCACATCAAGTTCTCCTTCTCCATAGGTCAAGAAAGCATCCTTAGTTCTCTAAGATACTAACGGATGTTCCTAACATCAATCCAGTGACTATCACTCGGATTAGCCTGTTTGTGAATCCATATGCTCAAAGCGTATGATACACCAGGTCTTGTACATTTTTCAATGTACGGTTCCACGGAGAGTATTTCGAAAGCTAAGCTTTCACCAATATATGTTTTATGGGAATTTCATTTCCAAGAAATGACATATTATCATTATTTTATAGGACAGCCACTGTCAGTGCGCTCCCACTAACCTCTTATTTACACAAGAATCATTTTCGTTTTGAATTAAATCATAAACCATTATGATTACATCAAAATGATAATTCCAAGAACTAATGCTCGTATAAGCAAGCATTATCCAAATGGATTTACCGTGGCAACAGGTAAAAGGTTGAATCGTAATCAACACAATGTCGATAACGACACCTTTCCGTTAAAAGCCTAGCTTTATACGTTGGTATGTTGCCATCCATGTACGTCTTCCTAGAAGACTTATAAAGTACCAATAGGCACAATGCCTTGTGGTACATCAA